>LNAC01000526.1:532783-585410 GCA_002007465.1 Ailurus styani | reverse complement strand
GGAGGGAGGGAGGGAGACATAATTTCACAAAGCAGGCTTTCCTTTTTATCACTAATCTGAGGCTTTTTGTTTTTTCCAGCTCTTCATAATTTTATTCCTATCTTATATAACCACAAAAACATAGGATACAAATACTTTTTAAATCAGAAACACTGGAATTAGGACATTAAATTAGAACATTGGGACTTTGCTGAGATGGGGATCAGAGTAGCTCTAAAGAGTAAATAATTTGCGGGGAGGGGGAAATAATCTTTTTTTTCTCTTTTCCTTTTGTTTTTTAGAATAAAAGAATGAGAGTAGCTGTGTGCAGTTTGTGGACTTGTGCAAGTCAACTTAGGCCTCGGTTTACTATCTTATAAAATGAGGAGGTTGAATTAAGTGATCCCTAAAATTCGTTCCAGCTTTAACACTTTATAGTTTTCAATTTTCTCTATACCTACATATGAAGCATTCATGACTGCATAAAAAATTCATTATAATACTATTTTATGGGTAAAGAGGGGTGGGGGGATTGAGTGAAAGCGATGCTGCTTCCAGGGCCAGAAGGAAAAAACTTGCTTTTGGGCTACAGAGTTCCTTTTACACCAGAGGAGTCCCTCGTAACATTGCAGGTTGTTACCACTTCCTTTTCTCTCTAAGCCCACTCCCAGTTTGTTTGGTCCTTTTTTAAGATTTTTTATTTATTTATTTGATAGAGAGAGAGAAAGAGATCACAAGTAGGCAGAGAAGCAGGCAGAGAGAGATGGGGAAGCAGGCTCCTTGCCGAATAGGGAGCCCGATGCAGGTCTCAATCCCAGGACCCTGAGATCATGACCCAAGCTGAATGCAGAGGCTTAACTGACTGAGCCACTCAGGCGCCCCCCAGTTTTTGACTAATATTTTCCACCCACTATATCATGAAACACTTCCATGGCACAAGTGTGGCACCATCAACCTCTAAGACACACAGCTAATGTAAGACCCTGGGTTTCTAAGCGGAGACAGCAGAGACTTCTCACAGCGTTCCCGAGGCCTTTATGAAACCAGATATCCAGGGAGCAATAAATTAAGATATTTACTGTGAAAGATAGGCAATTAAAGTTACTACAGAAACAGAATCATAAACACAGGAAACACACTGGTGGTTGCTAGAGGGAGGATGGGTGACATAGGTGAAGGGGATTAAGAGGCACAAACTCCCAGTTATAAAATGTCACGAGGATGAAAGTCCAGCATAGAGAATATAGCCAATAATATTGTAACAACACTGTATGGTGACAGATGGTGACTACGCTTATCATGCTAAGTGTTGAGTCATGTATAGAATTGTTGAAACACTATGTTGGACACCACCTGAAATTAATATAACATTGTATGTCAATTATACTTCAATAATAAAAAATTAATTAAAAAATTTTAGGTAATACAAATAAAGTGACTGCAACATAAGTTTGGTCACTGGGTTTTTTGTTTGCTTTCTTTAAAGTTGTTTGTTTGTTTGTTTGTTTTCATATGTCTCTGTTTTGATCATGCTTCCGGAAAGCAGCTGTTAGTTACACAAAATCTCTGTTCTAGTAGAGTGAGGAGGATTCAGGTAAAATCTTGGTAACATGGGTATGATAGGTCTGCAGCGCAATAAGATCTGTTCTGATAATATATGATATCTGTATTTGTAAGAATCCCTTATTGAAAAAAGTCACTTTTTTTTTCCTTTTAATGGGGGAAAAAAATGACTAAAGGCCGGAGCAGTGTTTCTCAATGTGTGGTATGAGGTTTCCGTACATAAGAATTGTTTGAGGAACTCAGTAAAAAGGTAAATCCTGCAACCCTACTCCAGACCTGCTGAATCAGAATCCTTTGTATGGCACCTGGAAATCCTGGTTTTTACCCATCGCCCCAGATGATGCTAAGGTATTGGGTTAAAGATCATCCAAGCACAAGCACAGGTTCCTATAGGAATTTCTGGAACAGGTGGTAAAAAAATANGAATCCTTTGTATGGCACCTGGAAATCCTGGTTTTTACCCATCGCCCCAGATGATGCTAAGGCATTGGGTTAAAGATCATCCAAGCACAAGCACAGGTTCCTATGGGAATTTCTGGAACAGGTGGTAAAAAAATAACTCTTGTGTTATTAGTTTTCAGTTTTTTTTAATAACTTGGTTGCTCAATGCTAACAAAAACAAATCAAAATAATTTTTCCTCTGTCCTTTGATTACTTTGAATACTCATGGGTCTTTGGCCTTGCCCTGGCCATATNGCTTCCCCCCCCTCTCTCTCTGCCTGCCTCTCTGCCTCCTTGTGATCTCTCTCCCTCTGTGAAATAAATAAATAAAATCTTAAAAAAAAAAAAACTCTTGTGTTATTAGTTTTCAGGTTTTTTTAATAAATTGGTTGCTCAATGCTAACAAAAACAAATCAAAATAATTTTTCCTCTGTCCTTTGATTACTTTGAATACTCATGGGTCTTTGGCCTTGCCCTGGCCATATAACTCTAGTACAGCATCATATGTTGAATCAAATTTCTGTGATGAATAAGCATGTTTTAAGAGAAGTGCCTGCATTTTATCCAATTTCTATCAAAAGACCATCAAATATCTTTATCTAAAAATATAAATGTATTAATATATTTCTTGATATCTGGATATATTTAATATTACACNCTGCATTTTATCCAATTTCTATCAAAAGACCATCAAATATCTTTATCTAAAAATATAAATGTATTAATATATTTCTTGATATCTGGATATATTTAATATTACACAGTCAATACATCTAGATTTTTACGAAAAATGCCCTCGTTTCCTAATCATGTTTTTGTTTTTGTTTTTGTTTTTTTGAAGGAGTAGTCTCCACACCCAGCATGAAGCCCAATACAGGACTTGAAGTCACAGCTCAAAATCAGAACTTTCCTTGCACTCATACACTAGCACAGCAATTGCTTGCTTTGTGTTCTAGTCCTTGGGGAACTGGCAGTTTTCATCACTCATTTTAATTAACTCGGTAACACCTTTAGTAAATTAAGGTGTTACAACTGTCCCAATAATATTTACATTTTAGTATCACTTAACTACAAAATTATTAATTTTGTTATTGGAGGGTGTTATCTTAATTTGGGCTCTCTCAGAAATGGACCCTGCAATAAAGATTTAGGTACCAATACTTGTTTTGGAGGTGACAGCAGGAAATTGTGGAGGAGCAAGGAAGAGGAGTGGAAACAAATAAAGGAGGGTTACCAGGCAATTTGCTTCTGTGGGTAAATACTGCAAAACCTCTGTGGGGAAGTCTGGGCACCAGTGGAACACATACCTCAAAGTGGAACAGGATCTGGGGTATTTTTACACTAACCACCACCTGAGAGCTACTCTCAAAGGGGTATGAATTCTTTGACACTGTCCATCTACCACACAACTGACACAGTTGATTCAGAGAAAGCCTCAGACGAAGATATATGGGGTTTGGCAGTTCAAAGTTGGGCCAATATGGCCAAAGCTGAAGGACAAGGGGAATGGATGGCACCATTGGCAATATTTGCTATAGAGAGAGGGCATAATCTGAAGACATTTTGAAAGAAACAATTATTTTAGTAACTCATTATCCTACTTCTGACCCCACTTACATAAACAACTCCTTACATATAACTCCCTTCAGGTATACTTTACAAAATTAAAGTCAGTATGTTCATAATAAATATATATTCTAATTGTCACATAATAATTCATCATCTATTTTCATATATCTTTACATTCAGAAACTTCAATGTAAAGGTGACATAATATTCTTTCCTACATTAATATTTTACTTTTCGTCTCTTCTGATGCCTCTGGTCCCAGAACCCACTGGGAGCCCGGCACTGTGCTCAGGGTCTGAGGAGAGATAAGGAAATGACTTTGAATGTTTTGAAGAATGAACCACCAGGGTGCCTGGGTGGCTCAGTGGGTTAAGCCTCTGCCTTTGGCTCAGGTCATGATCTCAGGGTCCTGGGATCGAGTCCCATGTTGGGCTTTCTGCTCAGTGGGGAGCCTGCTTCTACCTGCCTCTCTGCCTACTTGTGGTATCTCTCTCTGTGTCAAGTAAATAAATAAAATCTTTAAAAAAAAAATGGACCACCATATACACAAATGTGTACTAAGTTCAATGTTAGAAATATGTTCAGCTGAGAGAGATCACACAGAAGATGGTAGTTAACTGAAGGCAATCCGTGAAGACCCAAACTGGGGGATGTCTTCTTTAGGTTTTGAAGGACACATGGATGAGTATGAAGCTGTGAGGGCATGCCATGCAGCAGAAAGAACCTGTGTAAAAGACTGAGGGGGTGAGGGCTCACTACTGTTATGGTGTGTGCAAACAAAGAGGATGAATGATTTATTTGACAGGTCTCCTCCTGTAGGATTTTTAAATTATTTTCCTCACTTTGTTGTTCCAAATAATATTGCAATGAACATTATGCTTCCAGATTTTTGTTTCCCTTAGATTATTTTTTAAATATGAATTTCTGAACTGGAGTGACTTGGTCAAAAGAAATGCTCTCTTATCAGGAGATACATCTTAACTGCAGTTTAACTGCAGTGTGGATAAGGGAATTTTTATAAACTTTAAATTCAATTATCCAACATATAGTACATCATTAGTTTCAAATGCAGTGTTCAATAATTTATCAGTTGCGTATAACACCCAGGGCTCATCATATCACACGCCCTCCTTAATGCCCATCACCCAGTTACCCCCCCACACTGCCCCTCCAGCAACCCTCAGTTTGTTTCCTATAGTTGAGTCTCATGGTTTTCCTCCCTCTCTGATGACTTCCCATTCAGTGTTCCCTCCCTTCCCCTATAACCCTTGGCGCTGTTTCTTATATTCCACATATGAGTGAAACCATTTGATAATTGTCTTCCTCTGATTGAGTTATTGGGGGAATTTTAAGCAAAATGATCCAGTGGCTTAAAGAATGTAACTCCAGTGTAAGATAGAGCCTGCAGGGGAGGAGGGGGGGTTCCTCCTATCTCTCTCTTCTGTCCAGGCTCTTTGCCTTTTCCTGCAAGTTTCTACAGTGCGGTTCAGCTGTCGGGCCATGTGCTTGGTGAATCTATTGTGGCTGAAGGTGGTAAAGAGAGCAGAACACCAGAGTTAAGACTATAAATCATCTCGTGCTATAATAGAGCTCTGTTTTAAACCACTTCTTTTTCAAAGAAGAAAAATCGTCATACGGACTAAATTGAACAGGCAACTAGAAAGCCAGTCTTTGCTTTTGTAAAAAGAAAAAATTTTAAATGACTTTCCAGGCTATTTCAATTATTTATGTTTTTTGTCTAAAGCATTTTAACCAATATTTTCATGAAATGAGTTGCAAAGTTTTCTTTCTACTCATTAAATGTTCAAAGTAAAAGAGATGCTTAACAAGAGAAAGAAAAAAGCCTCCTAAACGCTTTATCAATAGTTTTTACACAAATACTGGAAAGAAGTTTAGAGCAAATTACTTTCTAAATTATACAAGTCAGATATAAAATTTGTGTTAATATTTAAGAAGAAGAAGTTGAAGCAATATTCACCAAAATCATAGCATAAACCTATTATTAAAGTTTTAAATACTGAAAAAATGTGGTATGTTTACCTATAGTTATTTCCTTTACAGAAGTCAAGACTCAATACTTGATTTAGTTTATTAGTCATATCACAGATTCAAAGAAACAAAATCAAGTAAATAATCCTGACTCACACAATTCCTGGCTTTTGCACACGGTAGTTTTGTTTACTTTCCTGTTTTCCAATTTCTGGATCAGCTGCATACATGAATCCTATTGCTTCAGATGAAATTGCTTCAGGCCATTTCCTAAATGAAATTATGTAATATCTCTCACTCCTTTGATTTTTTTTTACATCATTATTTCTTTTCAAAGTAGAGTAAGAAAAATGTAACATCGAAAATCTTTCCACATAGGTTTATCTATTCCAGATTCTATCTTGGGATGAAATTATCTTTGGGGCCATCTGCTTCTGACTTAAGCAGAGTTATTTTAAAGAGGGGATCAGAAGTGTTAACTTCTAAATCTCTCTCTCTCTCTCTCTCTCTTATTTTATTTAAAGGTGCTCCTTGAGACAGAGAATCTCCACACTCACTCCTGGCTACCCATGCTGGCAATAGCCTATATCCTGTACATCACAAACCCATTAAAATGACGCAATTGGGGGGTCCTCCAAACTGGTGCCACATCTGACAACTAACTCTTATTGAGATGCTGAAGGTTACGGAGGCACTCAGCTGGCTCAGTCAGTGGAACATGTAGCTCTTGATCTCAGGGTTGTGAATTCGAGCCCCGCACTGGGTGTAGAGATTACTTGGAAAAATAAATAAATAAAATTAAAGGTTTTTAATGGCTTAATGTAATCAGTTTCTATATTAGAAAGAGTATCACGTTTGGATCAGGAGATACTCTTATAATCTTGGTCCACCACTTGCTCAGTTATCTGAACCTCCACTTTGACAGTGTAGTTTAACATTATTGAGCACCTAGTATGGGCCACTACTATAGGTATTGGAGCTACAAAAATCATTGAGAAAGATCTGGTCAATGCTCTCAAGCAGTTTGTCAATAGCGAATGAAATGTAAGAGTGAAAAAAGACCATTTCAATACAATGTCATATGTAGAAATATATTCTGCAGAGAGGAAATGGAACGCTAATCATCTTTTGGAATTTTTTTTCTTTTTCCCCAAAATATTAAGCTCTGGTAAACACCTCTCAGAAAAGATAAGTTCCCCTCTTGCTGCAACTGGAAAGCCTTTTTACTTTTTCTCTTTAAATCTTATTTGTCCTAGTTTAAAGATAATAGGTGAAGCAATTAGAAAGAAAACAAAAACACTAAGCATCCTTAGGGATTTCACTGTTGATTTAGGGAAGATTTATAAGCCCTGTGTTAATAAAGCAATTGCTATTTTGAGTACACCTCGAAAGTAAGTGGATGAGATCTAATCTATTAAAAACAAACAGGGACATCTGATCCCTCACGTCTTTACAAGTGAAAAAAATGGAGGTTGGAGATGTCAAGTGGTTTGTCCAAGGCCACACAGCAAGCTAGAGGCAAAAAGGACCCAAAACTAAGTCTCTCGACTTTCATTCATTCTCTCATTCATTCCTTCAGTGAACACTTGCAGAGTGTGACTACAACACACTGGGCAAAGCGCTTCAGGGGTTCCCAGCGTGCGGGAGACAGGCTCTCTGCTCCTTCTCCTACTATTCAATGATGAATATCAACTGCATTTTACGACAAGTTAGTTTGGACAGACCTTATTTATCTGAAGAGATGAGATGAACAAAATTTAAAAGTCTGAATTATGAACTATGCAAGGTGACATGAGTCCTCAGAGTAATACAAGGAATGAGCCATCAAATGTGGTAAAAGCTAATGAATATTTACACTCAAATCAGAATTATAGCTCAGTTGAGTGAGGATGGGTGACCTGAACTGTGCCTTTGATCTTAATCTCAGGGACAGAGAAGAGAGAAAAGCAGCAGCAGGGGAACAGTTTTCTAAATAAAAGGTTAAAAAGAAAAAGCTAAGGTAGAAAAGTTGCTCTGTTCACTGACAAAAAAGGGAATGAGAGATTTATCTTATGGGTCCTCTATGTCCAAGTCTTACTTCTTCAGAACCCAACTGCAATGGAACTCTTTTAGAATTCCTATTGAAATCCCTTTAGGTTAAAGAAAAAAAAATGTATATGGATATGGGTGGCTGGGTGGCTCAGTCGGTTGAGCATCTGACTCTTGATTTTGGCTCAGGTCATGATATTGGGGTCAGGAGATCAAACCCCACATTGGGCTCTGCACTAGGCATGGAACCTGTTTAAGATTCTTTCTCTGCACCTCCCCCGCAAACCCCTTCTTGCATGCTCTCTCTTCCTCAAAAAACAATATATATGTATGTATAGATATAGATAGATAGATAGATAGATAGATAGATAGATAGATAGATAGATAGATAGAAAGAAGGAAAAAGTGGTCTCTGTGAATACTTTATCATGTCCTTATTGAACTGTTCCGGGATGTGATTCAGTGGGTTTAACCGTCAGATACAACTGGTGTGAGTCTCAGTAATAACTATCTTTCAACTCTAAGAAACTGGATTCCAATGGTAAATCCACACTGAAAGATGTGTTTGTTGCCATTTGTATCTTTGGCTATAAGAATTCTTTTTTTTTTATTTAAATTCCAGTTAGTTAACACACAGTGTAATATTAGTTCCAGATGTACAATTTAGAGATTCAGCACATACAACACTCATCACAACTGCAATGCCTTAATCCCCATCACCTATTTCATCCATTCCCCCCACCCACCTTCCCACTGGTAACCATAGGTTTGTTCTCTATAGTTAGGAATCTGTTTCTTGGTTTTCCTCTTTTTTTCCCCTATGATCATTTGCTTTGCTTCTTAAATTCCACATACGAGTGAAATCATATGGTATTTGTCTTTCTCTGACTAACTTATTTTGTTTAGCATATACCCTCTAGTTCTATCCACATTGTTGTCAATAGCAAGATTTCATTCTTTTTATGGCTAATATTCCATTGTATGTGTGTGTGTGTGTATGTATACATGTGTGTGTGTGTACCTATATATGTGTGTGTATATATATACCACAACAGTCAATGGACATTTGGGCTCCTTCCACAATTTGGCTGTTATAGATAACACTGCTATAAACATCAGAGTGTGTGTATGCCTTCAAATTAGTATTTTCATATCCTTGGGGTAAATACCTAGTAGTGCAATTGCTGGATCAGCTATTAGAATTCTTATAAGACCTTCCCCTCTGGTTGCTGTCCTTTTGATAAAGTACATGCCCGACTGCCTGCTGGGCCATTGGTTTCTACAGATCCCAGATACTGTAAATTTGGAAGTTACCATTTATCATCCTTTTTCTACCTAAATCTCCTTGGAAAAAACTATGGTCATTTCTCTGCTATACATTGCTAAATTTTGTGGTGGTTAAATAGTTACCAAAAAAATAAAGTAAAATAAAAACCACCCTAATTAGAGTTAACACCAGTCAATGTCTCTAGTTCCCTTTAAACATAAAGGAAGTTCGTGTTTGTTGTATACTATCTGCAACATGAGAAAATAGCCTAGGAGAGAAGGGCCACATGTGTACCCAATTTTGTGTGAATTCCTCCTTTGCCAGGAAGAACAGTAATATACCAATCTTATTTTCTAAGGGAACTTGTACCTGAAAGGGGAAATAATCGAAATCTGACTTGATACATATATTCAATGTTAATCCTTCCATGATGCAAATGGAAAGAGCATGACAATATTAATTCCATTTTTTAAAAATGGCCTCTGGTTAATAATGCCTTCATTTTCTCAGTGCACCACCAAAGAGAAAGAAGCATTATTGTCAGTCTTTTGGGGGAAGAAAAAATGTTGCCTGGAATAAAGCTGCAGGGAAACTCATCCACAGCTGTAAGGATGTTTCTAGGGAGTTCATGCCCAGAAGAAGGTTTTCTAAACTGGGGTGTGGAGTTACAGGGTAGTCAAAAAATGTCCATTGCACTTTTGCAAGTTGCACCAAACTCAATGAATGTATTTGGGCTAAAAATCATACACAAAGAGTTATGGCAACATTTCAACTTTATCTTCACCCAAATCTCTAATGAAATCAAGAATTGGACAAGTGCACATTCTTTGTTTATTTATTTTTTGGATTTGGAGGATTTTTGCTATTTTAATTTTTTTGTTTAAACTGGTGCTTGGGAACCTCTTATGAGTTCAGCAATCGGTCAAGCACTGGGCCCTGTTTCCTGACAAGTTTAGTTCCTCAGATTACATACATTCTGTGCATGCAAAAACTGTCTGAGAAAGGGCACTCATGACTGAGCACAGAGCAGATTGGGTGAGTCACCAAAATGCAAGGTTAGCAGGCAGAGTGTTCAGGGGTGACTGACCTCTGCTGGACTTGGCCCTCCTCTCAACCTTGTGACAAGAGTGCTGCGAAGAATTTAGGCTACGATGGAGCAGTCAGGCAAATCTCATTGCCTTCTTAAATATTCTACACAGTTACAGTATGTGGGTGAAAAAGGAGCTCCCCTGACCCCCCAGGCCACTACAGGCGCTGTCCTTTGCTCAGCAGTATAGCTCAGGGGAAACTTCAGTATCTTAAATTCAGCTTGGAATATGGGATTTGTAATGAAACGAAGTCAGGCAGATGGATCAGAATTCTGAGTTCAACCTCATTCTTACCAGCCGTGCAATTTTGAGCAAAGTACTTGAACTCAGAGTCATTGTCTCATCTGCAGTTCAATACATACCATTCGATTCAATAAATATGGATGAAATACAGCATTCAGTGCTAGGCCTGGGGAAATATAAGGGATAGAGTGGATACAGACCAGCCTTGGCAAGTTGGGGACAGCCACAGGAGCCATGTAAGGAGGCTGCTGAATTCCCACAGCGCGTCCTGAGGGCTTGAAGGCAAGTGGCCTGGGTCCCACGACTTTCCAGAGCCAGGGATAGTTTTGCTGCTTATAACCCATGGTGGGCCACGAGGCAAGGAGGACTCACGTGGCATTTTTCCAGGCCTTAGGAGAAACTGGTTGTTCTCCAGCTGCAGATGTCCCCGAGACACTGCAGAAGAAACCTTGCCAGGGCCTCTTGCCAAGTTTGGAAAAGCTCAGATCTGGATTCCTCCTCTAGAAATCACAACACATTTCTCTTTTGAGTAGAAGAAGGAGAAAGAAAGGGGACCTGAGGGAGAAGGAACTTGACAAGTAAACTGAGGGGATCATCTCCTTTGGATGTTGAGGAAGGAAGTATAGCAAATCATCCCAGAGACGAGAGAAGTAGAGAACACACTAATAGGCAAGGGTTCTGGGATTTTCTCTGACACTGGCCCCTTGTGGAACACGGAGTCCCTGTCTTCTTATTTGTCCAAATATAGAATTGAGCCAGATTACTGTTCAGGTTCCTAAAAACCTTGACATGCCCCCAAACTGTACCATTGCCCAGACTTCATTATCTCACAACAAACGACGGTTCTAACATGTGATCTTGCCAAGTGAAATAACAAGAAGGCCATAGTGGAAGTCTGCTGGATAGAAGAGCATCACCAGCGCTACCAGAAGTGAAGCCTGCTACATTCTGGAACAAGAAAACCCAGAGTTTTCCCTGCTATGTCTTCCTAAAATGCCTTCCTTTGGAACTAGCCTCACTTCCTTCCACCAGGTCTATCACAGGGATCTTGTAGCTTGCTTGGGTCTAGGGGAACAGACTTGAAGATGTCTTGGGAAGTCTGTGAACCCAGCACCCAGTGCTCTCAGGGAAGCCTTGATTGGGCTCATTCAGGACTCTGATGATAGAAAGTCACATGAATAAATACCCCCAGTGCAGACAGTATAGATTTTTGGGCTGTGGTGAGTGGGATTCTGGCAATATTTTCACTGCCTTTGTGGATGTTATATGACCACCTGCCTTTTTGACTAGAGACCAAAGATTAAGGGTGAAGGAGGAGTTGCCTCGTACATAATGAAAGCCCAAGGATGAGCACACATTTATCACGATGGGCAGGATTGAACTCCAGAGACAGGGAATAAAATAAACAAGTAAGAGCCAGTTACCTGGGTTCAAACCCTAGTTTGGCCTCTGCAGGCTTCTGAACAAACAACTTTAACATCTTTAACTTCCTCCTTGTCTCTCAGGATTGTTGGGACCATAGCTGTAACAATCATTAGATCTCTTCACAAATATTCTGAGGGGTTTTTTTTCTTCTTTTCAGTCACATGTTAAGATTGTACTTCCCCTTTCCCTCCTTTTTCCCACAAAATATAGGATGTGGCCATGTGACTTGATTTGCCAATGGAAAGTGAGCAAAAGCCACACATGTCAGCTCTGAGCAGAAGTTCAAGAAGCTGTAAACAATTCTTTGTGAGTTGTCATGCACTTTCTGTCCCTGCCTCGAGACTAGCAATGATTCCATAGTGACTGTCAGCTTGAGTCCCAGAGTCCACAGCTTGACCTACAATGGTCATGTAGCTTGACTTTTTGCTTTTGGCCCCTGACGTTTGGGGATAATTGCAATAGCAGGATAATCTAACCTACGTACTCTTAACAGAGGCAATAATGATAAAAATTGGTCTTGGAATTGTAAAAAANGACTTTTTGCTTTTGGCCCCTGACGTTTGGGGATAATTGCAATAGCAGGATAATCTAACCTATGTACTCTTAACAGAGGCAATAATGATAAAAATTGCTCTTGGAATTGTAAAAAATATATATATATACCATGTTCTATGACCTACAAAGGGCCACAGTATATAAACAGGCATGCAATATATTTGTGGTATTTAAATTTCATAAGGGAGAGGGTGTGGGTAGGCATTTGGGGAAAAAATTTTTCTAAAAAGCCTCCTTAAGGGTGCAATAATGAAAAAAAAAGTTTNCATGCAATATATTTGTGGTATTTAAATTTCATAAGGGAGAGGGTGTGGGTAGGCATTTGGGGGAAAAAATTTTCTAAAAAGCCTCCTTAAGGGTGCAATAATGAAAAAAAAAGTNCCTTGTGATCTCTCTCCCGCTGTGAAATAAATAAATAAAATCTTTAAAAAAAAAAAAAAGAAAAGAAAAAAAAAGTTTGAGAAACACTAAAGTCTGTCCTGATTGGTAGAGCAGAATGTGAATTGTAGATCATATCATTTTTCTTAAGAAAGACTTAGAGAGGGCACTATATAATATACCATATGTTTTATTTCTCCTGTTTATTATCTTCCTACTGGGCTCTATGAAGGTCAAGAGTTTTCCCTACTTTGTCAATCGCTAGATCCCTAGTGCCTGAAATAGCCATAGCGCATAGTAGGTGCCCATTAAGTATTTGTTGAATCAGTGAACAAACAATTGAGACAGAAATGATCCCAATCCTCTGAGCTGCCAAGCTTAATGGGAAGTTAGTCACATGCTAATGCCAATAGAGCAGTCCATGGCTTGAGTACATGGGAGAGAAAATTTACCCAGATCTGGGAAGGCAGAGAGGCCTCCTAGGAGGAAA
Organism: Ailurus styani; assembly: GCA_002007465.1. Lineage (NCBI taxonomy): Eukaryota > Metazoa > Chordata > Mammalia > Carnivora > Ailuridae > Ailurus > Ailurus styani. The sequence continues at coordinate 572,395 of LNAC01000526.1, read as the reverse complement.
TAGTATATAGTGTGTGCCCTGAAAACTGAGAAAGTAGACAAACAAAAAGCAAAAAATAAGGGTTGGGCTGAAATTAACTCAGCAAAAAGAGAAAAGACTATTTCAGGCCAAAGGAATAGTATAAAGATTGCTCAGTGGCAGTAGATAAGCTGAATTTCATCAACAGAGATCTTTTATTTGGCCACATGTCTCACATTTTAAAAAGCAGAATTTATATTAGAAAAAAATCCAGTTTCTCTGAAAATTCAAAGGGGACCTATATAAACCCTGATAATTGGAAGAGACCAAGGCACATTTAAGGCATTGAAAATGTGCTGTGGCTAAAACATAATCTAACATGGACAGCAGAGCTGTAATAATGTCCAAATCTTGAAGACCTTTGAATGCTGTCTTAAGGAGCTTGAACTTTATCTTAAAAACAACAAAGAGCCATTGAAGTGCTTTAAGCAAGTAAGCGACACACTTACGTTTGTGTTCAAGGAAGATCACTCTGGTGGAAGTATGAAGAATGGCCTGAAGTTGCACAAGACCAGAGGTTAAGTGACCAATATGAAGATAATCACAGTAATCCACACAAGTCAGGATATTGGCCTTGATGAATAAGGAGTACTGATGAGAGAGATTCTAGAGGCATCCATTCTCCCCTTTATCATTCTTAAAAATATTTTATTTATTTATTTGACAGAGAGAGACACAGTGACAGAGAGAGAGAGAGAGAGAGAGAGAGAGAGAGAGAGAGAGAGAAAGAGAAAACACAAGCAGGGCCAGAAGCAGGCTTCCTGCTAAGCAGGGAGTCTGATGTGGGGCTCGATCCCAGGACCCTAGGATCATGACCTGAGCCGAAGGCAGATGCTTAACGACTGAGCCACCCAGGCACCTCACCCCCTTTATCATTTTTAACAGCACCCTCATTTGTTTAGGGTGGCATTTTGCCCAATAAGACACCTCCCCAGATCCCTTTGCACAGCCTAGTCAATTTCCTAGACCAGCCTGCTAGTCCTGGACTGTCTTCCTGCATATTGTTCATTAGGTAAGAAAAATAATTCTACTTTTTATCAATATGCATTCATTAGGGGCACCTGGGTGGTTCAGATGGTTAAGCATCTGCCTTCCGCTCAGGTCATGATCCCACAGACCTAGGATCCAGCCCCACATCAGGCTCCCTGCCAAGTGGGGATCCTGCTTCTCCCTCTCCCTCTGATCCTTCCCCTGCTTGTGTTTTCTCTCTATAAATAGATAAATAAAATCTTTTAATAAAAATATGCATTCAATGCAGGAGATAAATGCATCTGTCAGGAGATAAAAGTAACAGAATTTAGTACAATAGGACGTGTGCTTTTTAGAGTAGTAAGGATTTAGTATGTAGGGTACCTAGCACTTTCCAAAATAGAGGCAGACAGCTAATATTAATTCCTTCCCCTTTCTTTCTTCTTGTCCCTAACTAGGAGTAAGCACTTTTAAGTCAGAAACCAAAAATTCTCATCTTCCTTTTACATTTATTTGGTAACTAGCATGTGAAAAATATCTTACACATTGTAAACGGCAAGTATTTGGTACCTGTGCCTGATCCAGTAGGAGTTTTACTGAATGTTTAAACATTACTTAGGTATAGGGAAACAGTGTTTGTAGTAAATGTTTTCAGACAGACGCATATAAAAAAAATCCCAAATGGATTATTCAGGCTGATGCTGCTACAGAAGAGAATTATACCAGGAAATTCTTTATTCCATTTTTTTTTTTAGCTCTTCTGGCAATTTGATCAGTTTTGACTCAGTCATGGTGAAAGCAGAAATAAACTTCTTTTTTGAAGATTTTATTTTGATTAGATAATACTCTGGGTAATCTCTGATAATTAAAGAGAATATCAAAAATAGGAAGCAAAAATGAGAAAAGCACTAAGAAATGGCAAGGTTAACAATATACTACATGTTCTTCTCTTTCAAAGCAGTTATTTTATGTAAAGAGAGTAAAGATTGTTTAGGTAAATTTGTCCTCATCTTTTTAATGCCTGCTGAAAATAAAGTGAAATTAAAGCAAAAATAAGTTAAAAAGAAGTTATAAACCTTCCCATTGTTGGGAAAACAATGATATATCTATGTGGATGTTAAGAAAAGCCATACAAGAGGACTGAACAGAAATGCACTACGGAATAAGCATCTATTATGATGGAATGGCATCATAGTTGTATGGGATTCAGAATATTTTTCTAAATTTCTTGTGATAGCATGGACTACTTTTATAATCAAGAAAAAAGATATTTATTAGAACGTTTTTTATACAACATTCCTTTGACTTGACAGAGTTGTATATGGGTCTCTAACTGGCCTTGGAAAGTTGTTAGGGTGGCTCCTATCACTGTTGACATCGATCCCCTCTTCACCGGAATATGAAGAAGGGGAAAAAACAGGAGGTGGGGATGAGGTACCACACTCAAGGGGACAAGAACCATGGACAGAAAGCACTCAACAAGATTAACTCTGAAAATATATATTAATAAATCACAAATGCTTTGATTTTGAACTCATAAAATTATCATATATACAAATTCATTACACACAATAAAATAGAATTATAATGCAAACAAACATGTGATGAACAGAGTCTGTGTATCATCTTGCCACACTACATAGTACATGAATGCTCTTCAGTAACTGGCGAGATCTAGTCAGATATAAATGAAGGGTACTAGAATGCCCTCAAACCGAAGTTCATTTATCTTGACTGGATGAGCAATTCTGTTTAGTAAAACCTCACCCTTTACTGTTAGCTAATCATATTTACCAGAGAAAAATACCCTAACTAAAAAAATAAATGGACCTCTAAAAAGAAATGTGATCTTTCAAGCAGACCTGCTGAAATGTATTTTGACTCATGTATATTTTTTTTTTGTCTTTGGGCACAAAAATTTGACAACTTATTATTTGTAAAAAATAAAACTACTCCTCCAGTGGAAAGAAACTCAATAAATATTAATTGAGGAGCAAAATCTTGGGTTTAAAAAAAAAGGAGCTAAGTAAATTTTCTTTCCTTGGGTAATAAAATAAGAATAGAAGAAAGATATCATGTTAAGACATCATGTTAACCCTTCAGGAGAAAGAATTGAGTTGGTTGGATTGGTCTGACGTGTTTTTTTTTTTCCTTTAATAAGATTTGTTTGTTTGTTTGTTTGTTTTTCAGAGAGAGAGAGTGCACAAGCAGGGGGAGCAGCAGGCAGAGAGAAAAGCAGGCTCCCCGCTGAGCAGGAAGCTCAGTGTGGGACTTGATCCCAGGACCCTGGGATCATGACAGGAGCTGGAGGCAGATCCTTAACCAACAGAGCCACCCAGGCATCCCTGGTCTGACATTTCTCAGAAGTTTGCTTTTCACCTCTCCCCTCTCCTCAAAAAAGCCATGTTAGGGAAGTGAGCTAAGAAAGCCAACTGTTATGTGTATGGCAATGGTGTGATGGCCTTGCAGTGTGGAAAACAGGAGCCTAGGAAGGTCAGGAAAGTACCCAGGGGCCATAAAAGCAAAGCTGAAACCAAAAGTAGGGTGGTCAAGTAAAAGGAGAATGGAAAGGACGATTGTCAAAGCGACAGCATAAAATCAGACGTTATCAAATTTTACCACAAAGAGAAGAAAGAAAAGGCCTATCTGGATGACAAATGACAAACTGTAAGATCCAAAAATAAATGAGGAAGAGAGGAGTCATATGTTCTCATGTGACTATCTAGATGGTTCCCAGATATGCTTAGTGTAAGTGGAACCATGTGATCACTGAGTTCTTCCCTCTCTGCTTAGCAAAAAGGATGGAAGTCTTGTTTCCAATTTCCACCTGATTTCCCTTTCTGCGACAAGACAGCAAGTTGTTTATATCCAGGAGGGGATTAAACCCTAAGAGTAAAAACAAACAGGCTATTTATTTGAAAAACAGAAATGTAATTCTAGGGATTAAGTCATTTTGACTGCTAACAGAATAATTTTCCTGAACACTATGATGAAAAATGAAATGTATAGAAAGTGATACTTTAAACCTTGAGATTGTAGAAAAATCTCCTCTTTGGTAAGAATGTTTTTTAAAGCAATGCTGATCTCCTTTTGTTTTAGGTCATCCCAAAAAATTCCCACGGAAAATGACTAAACCGTTGCTATCACCAAAATGGCTTTCATTCTGTGACATTTCGTTTCTACCTCAAACAGTGTACTACAATTCATTTCTGGTACTAACCACCCCTCACGTTAAGTGTGAAGCCCTCCACAAGATGGCTCCCACTTCAGATGCCAGTCAGTTTCAGGGTCCCCAGGCTATTGGAATTCTTCATTAATTGGCTACAAATTTGGGGACCCATGACTCCACCAGGTTTGATAATTCACTAGAAGGACTGACAGAACTCAGCAAAGTGTAGTGTTTACTATCACAGTTTCATTATGAAGGATATGGAGGACCATCCAAATGAAGAGACCTGGAGGGTGAGTTCTGGAAGGATCCCAAATGCAAGCTTCTGTGCCTTCTCTTCATTGAATCAGGACACATCACCCTCCAGCACATTGATGTGTTCACCAAAATGGAAGCTCCTAATGAACTACACTGCGAGCAGAGTCATGCAGCGGAAGCGTGCTGGGCCCATGAACTAAACTGCGAGTCTCCAGAACAAAAAGCACATGGCTGGGTGTATTGGGAGATGACCCTGGAAAGATGACTGAGACCATACTATGGGTGGGGGTGGGAGGAGGCTCTAAATTCTGTGCCAAGGAGTTTCAATATTACTCTTCAGACAATGAAAAGCCGCTGAGAATTTCTGAAGAAGAGAACTTCTCTGTGCATTGGTACTTCCTCTTCTGTAGGTCTTTCAAGGTTTGTAGACAAAAATGAAACCAATTAGATTAGTGAAATAATTCAGACAACAAACAACAAGGAACCATGGTACTGAAAAGTGCAGAAATACCAGAAAAGAGAATGCACAAAATTCATGGATCATGGAGGCAGAAACAGAAGTTGAAGATGATTCCCAAATCTCTAGCGTGCCTCACAAGGAATATGGTATCATTGAAAGAAATGAGGAACTGTCCTAGTCTCCCCAGACTGCTGTAATAAAATACCATACGCTGGATGGCTTAAACAACAGACATTTATTTCTCACAGTTCTGGAGGCTGGGAAGTCCAGGGTTAAGGTGCCAGCCAATTCCATTCCGATGAGGCCCATCTTCCTGGCTTGTAAACAGCTGTCTTCTTGCTGTGTCCTCGCATGGAAGAGAGAGAGAGGAAGCAAGCTCTCTCATTCAGAAACAAAGAGTATCATTTCCCATATTCAAAAACCTGGCATCAAAATCACCCCAAGCATCCTCAATCATGATTCCCCGGGTATCCCTGACTTGACTCCTGCCTCTTTTTACGACATCATTTGTTGTCACTCCTTTGCACTCTTCTCACTCAATACATATAATTCACAAATGCTTCACTGTACTTTAAGGTTCCCTGTTCTCACTCATGCTATTCCCTGTCTGGAATGCTCTTTTGATACCCCAATTTTTTTTTACTCTTAATGATGCCCATCTTCCAACGTTCAGTTCTGGTTATCATCTCTTCATAAAGCTTTGTGGAGACGTATTTCACAGCCCACCCTGGGATGCCATCATAAGATAGAGTGTCACTCATCCATTAGTCTGCCTTTTCCATGAGACTGTCAGTCCTTGGCAGCAGGGATTCTGTTCATTCTGTTCTCTACCTCTAACATCTAATAGAATGTGGCATTTGATTACAGCTAATTTTTTTTTAAATTTCTTAAGCGTGTTCAGTTAATTAACTGACTTCTCAATACTCAAACATTCATTAGTGATTAATGTACAAAACAACCCCTCGAGGGTTCTGTTTTTCTTTCCCATGTGCTGTAACTTGTTTTTAAATGTCTGTTTGAAAGGGCTAATGTCTAGACTGGCCAAAGTAGGCAAAAACAAAAATTCTAAATGTATTTCCTTTCAAGAAACTTAATCTATTTTTAAAGCAACCTTGTGGACGGTCCCTGAAGAACATAGCAGAATAAAGAGTCTTTTCATGAATCACCTCACTAGGCTGATTCTTTGTGAAGAACATGGAAGGTTTGTCTGAAGTGAAAGTACTAGAAAATGAGAAATGGAAAAATTATATGGTATGGATATGGATAAATTGAGCAAAGGATGCTGAACACTGAAAGGGATAATTCAAGTTTGGCACAAAAGCATAGATAAGTCATGTTTCTGAAAGAGAATAAATATGATCAAAGCCTCTAGAAGGAAAGATGATTTGGGCAGAAGAATCTAGAAGACATTAAATTAGTAATTTCATTTTGTTCAGATTGTACTGTGTTTTCTTTGAGATTGTAAATTCCTAACCTTATGACTGTTTTTATTGAATAACCACAGTAAATGAGGCTTTGTTCAGCAGGATCTAACAAAACACCAGTGTAAATCATTCAGCAAGCATGGCTGAAGGATCACTATACCAAGAATTAATCAGGCTTTCTGTTCGTCTTCCTTTCTAGGGGTTAAAAGTTGGAAGTTTTATGTCTAATAAATTGAAATCTGCTGTATATCTGCTAGGTCACAAAGCATGCATTATAAAATAAAAACATGCCAAAACACAAAACCATTGGACACTTACTTGCATTATTTCCTAAAGCATTTCCAAACATATCCAATCTAAAAATAGATTTTTAAAACAAGCTGTTATCAATTTAGGAAAGAACACAAAGTTAAACTCTCTATAATCTTGCGCAGAAATAAAGGGTTCATTAATCGTACAAACTGTAATTTAGCAAAACCACATTGTGGCATCTTGCTCAACATCCTGAAAGTAAAAAATCCTCAGTACCTATAATAACAGCAAAATTAATAGCTTCAAAATGGGCTGATATACCAACAACCATACAAAAAAAAAACTACATAAACAAAAGATTTGCTGGGGCTAATTGGAAATACTGATAAAAAGGAATCTTGAATAAGAACTATAAAATTGAGTGCTAAGAATTAAAAGAATCCTTATGATTTCTGATTTGTTTGGGGATATGTGACAAGTCAAGACATCCTGATACATTTTAATATTTCTGAGAATTGTTTTTGTATATTATAGTACACTATAATTTGGGGTTTAATTCTTCAATGTAAAACCTAATATTTTCCAAACACCTACTCTATGTATCGGGAACTAGGTGAATTAAAACAAAAGACCTGCTGTGGAGAAGCTCACACTCTAGCAGTGGAAACTGACATGTAACAAATTACAAAACTGAGGATCAACTGCAGTGATAAAAGTATTGGTCAAGAGAGGGATTCTCTCTCCCAGTTAGGTGGTCTAGCGACACTAAGGACTCCTCCAGAAGGATGACTTTAGAGAGAAAAGCAGGCAGGGGCTTTCCCAGAAGAGAGAACAAATGCTTTACCTCACAAATTAGACTGTAAATTCACTGACAGCAGAGACTGTCTTTACCTTCTTTATACAACTCAGAGTGCATAGTAAATTTTCAGTATCTTGGTTAATTGCCAAAGATAGTTCCGCTTGATGAAATTAGGTAATTTGGAATTTGAAAAATTGGAGGCATCGGATGGAAAAGGAGTCAATGGGACAATAAGTAAGGGAGGGAAATCTGAATGGGAAGTCGTCAGGGAGGGAGGAAAACCTTGAGAGACTCTTAACTATAGGAAAAAAACCTGAGGGTTGCTGGAAGGGAGGGGGGTGGGAGGATGGAGTTAAAAAAAAAAAAAAAAGAAGAAGAAGAAGTCTTCAGGGTGCCTGGGTGGCTCAATCGGTTAAGTATCCGACTCTTGATCTCAGCTCACATCTTTGATCTTAAGGTCATGAGTTCAACCCCCACGTTGGGTATAGAGCCTACTTTAAAAAAAAAAAAGGTAAAATCTTCACAAAGCTAAAAATAAGTCATTAATATTTTTAATAAGAAAAATAGTCTGTCAGAGGTAGCCATAGGATTGATAAATATAAGTCTGAAGCCAAATACTCTGTTTCCAAGTCCACTGACTCAAGTGGCTCATACCTCACAGTCACTAACTACCACCCGTACAATCGAACTGTGGGTCTCATGAACCCAGAATGTAAAATGAAGTTTTTGTGGTGAATACTGAAAGGCTCTGATTTGTACTGGTCATAAGAGAAAAAAATATAAGAAGTTTCAAAATAATTTTAATCTTGAGTACAACTGAGAAATCTATCACTGGAGAAAGGATCAAGAAAGACAAAGAACAAAATGAAAGAGGTATAGAAGTAAAGAAAGGAAGAGAAGGAGAAAGGAAGAAAAAAGATTCTTGGAAATTCGAGAGAGCCACAGACAGTCTATCGCTAGGACCCAAATTATCACCCATGTTCTACACTAGAAAAATCTCTATATGATGTCATCACTAATTGCCAAAAATTTGGACAATAATTGCCCATCAAAATGTGCAAAATCCATACAAGCTTCACCTTACTTTTTGAAAAGTGGAATTACTCTCTTCTGTTATTTACGATTTGAGATGCAAATTTGTTTTGACTTTCCAGTTTAATATGTGTATATGCTTCCTTGAGATTAACCTCAACTGCCTCTACATGTCAGCTGTTATTCTTAATTTCTAACACCCAATCATCATCAGTCAGGTTAACAGATGCTATTGTCCAGGATGGATGAAGGGAACCTGGAGAGATGGAGTCTCTGGGTCCCCATGGAAGTTGAGAAAAAGCTCAGATTGCCCAAAAACATTAGGAATAGCCTTTAGCATGGGAACTTTGGTGTAATTTACTGTAATATAATACCTGTCAAATGAGGTGCACTTGTCAGCATTCGGTAGTATGTAAGAGTAATAGAGATTTATTTTGGGTTTTTCTTTTTTAGATATCTTATTTATTTATTTGAGAGAGAGAGAACATGAGCAGGGGAAAAGGACAAAGGGAGAGGGAGAAGCAGACTCCCCACTGAGGAGGGAGCACAATGTGGGTCTCAATTCCAGTACCCTGAGATCATGACCTGAGCTGAAGGCAGACGTTTAACTGACTGAGCCATCCAGGCACCTCTAGAGTAACAGAGTTTTAAAGCAGCAGTTTTGGGTCTGTGAAAATGTTATATGACAGGTAGGCACAAAAATGGTGAGGAGTGAGGGGGGCCCAACGCCATTCAACAGTTGATCCATTTCTAATCTCTTCCCAAGCTGTTTTAATTGGGTCTTCATTGCTGTGAAAACAATCTGGCTCATATTTTAAGTAGAGATTGCCTGGCTTTTTTGTTTGTTTGTTTGTTTGTTTGTTTGTTTTTGAGAATAAAGGAGATTTTTCACTGTTTATTTAAGTAACTATTGTCATTAAATATGGCTCTTTCCTTTGGATGCATTTTTTATTCTATAAACTGTGAAAATTATGTGAGCTAAGGGTTATTTTATTCCTCTCCATTGTTCTGAGCAAAGTAATAGACTGGTAGTAGGATCTCTGCATGGATCTATTCATCAGATCATAGTTCACAGAATAGAAAAGAATAAACATTGCTATTACTCTGATTTTTTATTACATTAATTACGTCAACCAGGTAATGAGAGTCAAAAAGAAGAATCCAGTTGTAATCTCTTATATATTCTTCATAGATCACTTTACTAAAACCAAATATCTTATAAATGGGGTCCTCTCGCCCCAGAGATTTTTAGGCATGCCATCCTTGAAGACACCCATATTCCATTAAAGTATACATCTTAGATTTCCCAGTTATCACTCAACTCAATCAACAGTCCATCAAAAACTATTAAAACTATCGATTGATTCCCAGGCACTATTCTAAATGATTTGCCAAGAGCCCATTATCTTAAAAGTATGTGAGGCACTGAGGATTCTGAGCTCCCTGATCAGTGTTCCTCATCAGCCCCCTGTAACAGTGCAGTGATCACTGGGTACATTTCACGGCCTAGTGACAATGCCACTGGAACTTCTTAAAGCAGCAAGATGTCCAAGAGCAGATGGGTTTGGACCAAGATAAGCCTAACATTTCTATGTCTTCTGTAGATAGCTGTAGTTTGAACTAAGAAAGAGTGACACTCATTTTTGGACCTACACTTTCTTAGACACTCAGAGAACTAAGGTACAATTTTAAAAGTCAGTGGGACTTTCCTACTGAGCAAGTGGTCCATAAATCCTTGATTTAGAGTCACAGAGCTGACAGAGATCTTACAGATCACTCCAGCAAGTGCTTCCCAATTTCTGATGTTCAAACCCCTTTCATTGTACCATGCGATCTTGAGAACTCCCTAGGACCCTAGGTCCTTGGAATGTGATCTAGAACAGGGGGAGGACCTGGATGCGCACAACCCCATGGCCCAGTAACTCTTCACCCCACAGAGAAGAGAACAACTGAAAAAAGGTTAATACATTATTACTTCCTGATCTTTGCCAATCTGGTAGATGAAAACTTAACCTCAGAAGTTTTAATTGACATTTCTCTTATTATGGACAAAGTTCAACAAACATGACTTTATTTTGAAAGTAAATCATTCATAAGCACAGGACTGCTGTTAGTTAATTTAGTCAAATCTAGATTACCTGAGATAATGAGTAGAGGTGGTCTTTTTTTTGAATTGTCAAAAATGATATACAATGATTTGATGTTAATTTATTTCGTTAAAAATTTACAATTGTACTTTTTTATCCAAAAATGTTTAAAAGAATGCAGAAAACAAAAACAAAAACAAAACAAGACTACATTTAGGAGCACTAGATAGCACATAAAATGCTTACCCCTCCCCCCAAAAATGGTCACAAGGTTCTGCTTTTTAATATATTACAACAGTACCTAAGTTAGGCAAAGACATAGTTCAGAGCAAATGGTCTTCCTTCCCCTTTTCTTTCTTAGAGTCAAAGACCTAAATAAGTGGAGAGATATGCTGTTTCATGAATTGGAGAATTCTGTACTTTTAAGATTAAAAAATCAGATTTCTAAACTCCATACATTCAATGTAATCTGAATAAAAACCCCAGCAGGAATTTTTTTATGGAAAACAACAAATTAATCATAAAATTTATGAAGAAAAGCAAAAAATTTATAATAGCCAAAAAAGAGGACAAAGTCAGAGAACCGATACTACCTGATTTCAAGACTTACTATAGTAACTACAGTAATCAACACTGTGGCATTGGTGAAAGGACCCATCATAGATTATTAGAAAAGAACTAGACCCACACATATGTGATCAACAGATTTTCAAGAAAGGAGCAAAGGCAAGTTAATGCAAAAGATACATATGGATATCTATAGATACACACACACACATATACCCACAGTGAGGTATATACTAATAGTCTACAAAACTCTTGTTTTGTTCTTACCTTCTTTCACGTGGCCTATTACATACATTCTCATCTCTTTTCCATCTCATCCATCTCATCCATCTTTTCCAAAGAACTTACATGTTACTCGATCCCATTCTTTAGTAAGACATTCAGATGAAATTCTAAATAATTTTATTTTTATATTTTATCTCCTTTAAAAAAGCTCTTATAGAACCTAATGGAAATGAATAACAATAAGAATAATAATAGCCACCACCTACAGAGCAGCTACAATGCTTCAGACCCTTTATAAAGATCTTTGTCATACATCATGTTTAATCCCCTAAACAATCTGAAGATTATTATTCCCCTTTTCCAGAGTAGAAAAAAAAAAGGTTCAAAAAGATGAAGCTACCCACAAGACTGGGAACTCATTCAGGGTAAAGACTATGTCTGATGGATCTGGGTAGCCCCCGAATCAAGCACGAGGCCTGACAAGCACTCAGTAAGTGTTGAGCACATGAATAAGACTGACCCCAATCACACATTGAGTAAATTGTGCCACTGGAATTCAGTTAGGCCTGTCATAGTACTCCCCCATTTAAAGACACCCAATACCATTTAGAATAGAACCAAACTCCTTACCTTGACCTATAAAAAATCCTTGGCAATCTGACACCCACCTGCCCCCAGAGTTTAGTTTGTCATTAATTGCTGCTTCTGCCTATATTAACCCCCATTCCCCTCCCTCATCTATACTTGACTCTATCCTTCTAGTCATTAGATCTCAGTTTAAATGCCTCCTCCTTAGGCTTTCCCTCACCTGCCCCTACCCCCACCAGTGTAAAATAGCCACCTAGTGACTTCCTATTATTTATAGTCCTATTTTAATTTTTCTATATTGCATTTATCATGGTCCAACATTTTCCCTATTTGCTTACTAATATATTTACCATCTTCCTCCTCTGCTAAAATATGCTATATAAACATTCAAGGTTTGTATTTTTCCACTTACAGCTTCTAGATTTAAAATAGCAATGAAAAATAAGGAAGTTTGATTATGTTGTTTAGTATACTCCTAAACTGGAAGAGCAAGGACCTCATCTATCTTGTTCACCACAATCCCCAGAAAATGAAGACACTGTCATATAGTGGGAACTCAGCTTGATAGACTGAATAAATGATCAATGCTTCATCTCATGCTATTTTCCTATGGTCCATCTTACAGGCCCAAATTGAAGAAATAAATTATGCCACAACCTGTTATTCCAGATCTCTCTGAAATGTTTGAGTAATTCCCTGAGTTCTGATACTTTTGTTGTCCATATGGCACTTTGCCTCCACAGTCTGGCAGCAGTCCCAAGTAATGAAAGCAAGTAGTGGAAATTAACAGCTGCACCATTGATTCTGAGGCCACGCCAGGAATACCCCCAACAGGTGCCACATTTAAATATAGGCTGCAAGGCAATGCTCTATTACTGGTGAAAAGTGGGATCCCAGACAACGGTACAGCATCAGGACTCCACAGGACCAAGTGTCTCTTTAGGGACATTTCTGTTTTTATCACCAGGCACAACCCAAACAGTTTCTCTTCCACAGACCTTCACTTTCCTTCTTTTATCATAGTAGTAGGTAAAATATATTTCTTGGCATTCATGTAAATTGTATAGAACTACTCTATCTTTCCCTCCCCAATTGACTTTAGAATCCCCTAGATGTCTTATTCCAACCCCAAATTCCCATAACTTATATATGACCATTCTGCTAATTTTCTAATTTCCTAGTCCTGCTAATAATAGCTCACAGACCAAAAAAATTTCTTTCATCTGTTGCAAAGTTTCCACAAAATAGCCCCAGCTTCTCCAAGAGCTGCTGTGGACAAAACCCATGCTTCCTGCACTGCGTGGCGAAATGCTTATGGAACATAAAATAAAATTTGAAGATGTTTCTCCACTTAAATTGTGAATGTATTTTTTCCAATGTTAGCCCGTATCCACCATTACTTGGTGATAAGTACTGCACTTTTCAATCTGATATTAACTTGAAAAGAGAAAACCCGTCTCAGCTCAACAAACTAGATGGTCAGTTCAGGCATGGAGGAATCACACTATCACACACAAAATTGCCAGGGAAATAGCTTCTTCAAGTTTCCTTGGCAATACATTAGTCTTTTATAGTCTCAGAACTGAAGGTTGAGGAATAGCAATGGCACATGAACCTGGCAGTTTAAAAATGAGCTTTGTTGGGATGCCTGGGTGGCTCAGTCAGTTGGGCATCTGCCTTCAGCTCAGCTGGTCCTGGGATCAAGCCCTGCACTGGGCTCCCTACTCAACAGGGAGTCTGTTTCTCCCTCTGCCTGCTGCTTCCCCTGCTTGTGCACTCTCTCTCTGACAAATAAATAAATAAAATCTTTAAAAAAATAAAATGAAAAAATAAAAATAAACTTTGTTATTTAGTGACTTAGGATAAGTGGCCTACTATGATTAAATGAAAAAATCAGAATACGAAATTATTTTTCATTTAAAAAAAGAAAAATGTGGTCATCTCTAGGTATTTGAATAATGCATCACTTTTATTTTATTTTTTCTACTTTTTGTAATTAAAAGAATTCTACAGTGATTATGTGCTAGTTTACAATTTTCAATAGCATTTTTATTTTTTTTTTAAGATTTATTTATTTATTTGACAGAGAGAGACAGTGAGAGAGGGAACACAAGCAAGGGGAGTGGGAGAGAGAGAAGCAGGTTTCTCACTGAGCAGGGAGCCCATGTGGGGCTTGATCTCAGGACCCTGGGATCTTGACCGGAGCTGAAGGCAGACACTTAACAACTGAGCCACCCAGGTGCCCCTTCAGTGCTCACACATTCTGTAAGTATTAACATTCACTGTACAAATAAAAAAATTGCTCAGCCAATAGAAGTGATTTGTCTCAAAGTTTGAATATTCTTTATTTATTATATTACATTTGCCAACTTTCCAATTAATGCCCCTGCCAACTCCACAGTGACATGTCAGAGAAAGGAAGTGGGGTTATAGTAAAGGTTGAAGGAGGAAGAGAAGCAGGGGAGTATATATGCGATATTTATGATTTTGACCAATTGTAGCTGAGTCAGTGATAAGAGCCCATCACAGCTTTTTTAAGATCATCAGTGTGAGGCAGGAACTGTCCTAGGGATCAGAATGCTCCCAGCAGTTTGGGTTTGGTGATAAAGACTCCAGCCACCCGTTCTAACGTTAAAGAAAAGCAAAAGGAACATACGTCACTGGCTGCTAGCTTACCGACAGCAACCTACTATGATTCATTATTTTGGCAAGCGAATTAGAGATAGTAATGTTTTGCTTAGAAGTTCTGTACAATTTAGCAATACACAGAGGTCGTGTTTCACAGGACTTCACCAGGGGGACATCACGTAGGTTTTGCAAATATAGGCAAATCAATAATGAATGATTCTTTTGATTTAAGCATACAATAAAAAAATAATCAGCTTCCCTATTTTTTGTTGTTAGGTTTTATCTAGGAGCTATAGCTGGAAAAATAAGAGCCGTAGCATGTTTATTAAACTGATTCATCTATTTATATATCATATCCCACTAATTGCAAAACATTTCTAAATACAAATGTCAGTTCTTAAAGGAAATTATGAAATTCTTTACCACTATCTTCCACATGGACTGGGAAAAAATATGCAATAGCTACCGGCTTTGAGGAAAGACAGTCTTTTTTATTTTTTTCTTTCTCTTTCTCTCTCTGAGAAAAATATAGCTATATTAGGAATACACGGTAACATCAAAGCTTTGATCACCATGAAGTTCAGTAAGTATGTTACCTTGTTCTAATAAGGATATCCTGTATCAGTTTTCTATAAAAGTGTGTGTGTGTGTGTGTGTGTGTCGCTATCTGTGTGTCTGTTGAGAGCCTGTTATATCATTTTCACATGAATCTTACTTTTTTTACATTGTTGACCATAAAGAAAATACCAATGCTAAAAAACCTATCTTTTTTAAGCAAAACAGTTTTAGGCAAAACTGCTAAGTACTACAAATTTTTCTTCAATCAGGAATTATATCATGAAGCTCCACATAAATACTGTGACACTAATTCAAGGTATTTGATGCTATTTTGTGACTATTTTATTAACATAACTATGTGTAATTTTTTTCTTTTCCTGAAAATAATCCATGCTTATAAAAAACTCAAACAAGTTATAATATAAAGTAGAAAATCCCACCCTGCCAAATGACACTTGTCATTGACAATTTATGCTCATTTTGAATATCAAATCTCTTTGAGACCACAAAGCCAAATTTAGTTAAAGCTGGCATTCTGAGCGCTTTTTCTGTTGACTCAGTAAGTAGACTTGAGAACAAGTAGACTTGTTGAGAACAGGTCATTTGTTGGTTACATGAAGCTATGAATTCCTCATCAATTCATTCATTCAACAAATATATATTTTAAGTCTTTGGAATCTCTCCCCAAGCTGTCTACTTACTCCTGCAATTTTATCATTAGGGATTCATCTGAGAGTGTGTAAGTAACCTGTTCCTAAAAAATTAGTTAATTTGTAACAATAACACTTATTCAATAATTACGGCCTAGGTTAAGCACTTGGCATGTGGTATTTTATTTAATATTCACAATAACCCCATGGAGTAGGGACTATTTTTATTTCCATATCATAGCTGAGGAATCAAGATCCCACAGAGGCAAAGTGACTTGCTCAAACCAAGGTCATCAAGCTGTAAAGCTGAAGGTCACTGAACTAGGATGAAAACCCCAGAGCCACCTCACTCCATAGCCTGCCATCTGAACCGCAGTTCTATATCCCTCACAGTGTAAACTTTCTGCGGAGAAAGAATGTTCCCAATTATTAACATTTTAATGTAAATGAGTTGACTAGAGGGGCACACACAGTAATATTCTACAGTGGAAGTAGTGGACATAGCAATATGATCAGCTGGAGAAAAAAGATGGCGTCGGACACCTGGCTGGACAGGAGACTCCAAGAGGATGAAGGAAAAAGAGGTAAGAAGTAATTCAAAGATTTAACCTATTTTACAATTACATCCATGTAGGGGCAAGTTGAATAACTCATTGTAAAATCCTCCTCATCTAAAAATCATTCTTGGAAGAGGCATCATATTTTTCCCTTACTTTACACACAGTAACAGATTACTGAGTGGTCAAGCCAATTATTAGTATGTTAATCAGGGTGACAAAGATAATGTCATCAACCACATTTCTTTCCTTAACTTTTCTCTTTAAGTATTTTACAGTATAGTAGAAATCAGTAATTTTGGAATATATCTTTTGTGGATACCAATAATTTTTTGTTCACAACTGTCTAGGCTAGATTATATAAGTTTCTGAAGAAAAAATAAAAGAGACAAATGTGAAAAAAACTGTCATGTAAATTGTTTAAAAATCTAGATCTATTTTATCCAATGTAGTAGTTATATGTGACTATCTAAATTAAAAGTCAATCATATTAGAATTTCAATTCCACAGACACATTAGCCCCATTTCAAGTGGTCATTAGCCATATATGACTAGTGGCTACCATACTGGAGAGCCCAGATATAGAACATTTCCATTATCATAGAAATTTCTATTGGACAGTGCCAGTCTAGACATAAAGGCACACTGTAGGAGAGCATTGTACTTATATAGTTAATTATCCTGATGAAAGGAGCAAAATAATAAAATGAGCCAGTTTAAGAATAAGAAAAGAGACTTGACAATCAAAATTTGTTGAAGAAAAGAATGAGAAATGCTAAATGGTTAACAGTCATCCAGTAATATTATTAAAGTATAGTTTTAATATGTTATTAGTATGTACTATGTTATTAGTTGTTATACCTACTAAGCTTACTGGAGATGAAAACTAGATAAAATTAGTATTATGAAAAGCAAAAAAAAAATCTCAAACTCTGGAAATCATCTCAGTGGGTTAAGGAGACAAAGAAGACCACATTGATTGTTAAAAGTTGAGATCTGGGGGCTCCTGGGTGGTGTAGTCAGTTAAGCATCTGCCTTTGGCTCAGGTCATGATCCCAGGGTCCTGGGATCAAGCCCCTGGGTTGGGGGTGGGGGGGTCCCTGCTCAGTGGGGAGACTGCTTCTCCCTCTCCCTTCGACCCTCCCCCCAAATGAAAGAGGAAAATTTGCTACAAGGACATTGTGAAAAATGAATACGATTACATTTTGTAAGTGGGGTCCCAGTACAGTTTGCTGCAGGTTACTTGATTTGTGTGATATATTATGAATATGCAAATATATTATGAAAAGAAAGTTGCAGAGTATAAAATTTGTCTTATTCACTTTTGCACAACTACTACAAGGAAAGATCAGAGATGAAGAAAACACTGTTCCTGTGACCTAAGAACTTAAAATCTAGAGACAGACTTGTAACCACAAAAGCTCTTATTTCCTGGGCACCTCCTTTGTCAGGCAGGAGGCTGTGTTCTTCACACCATTATGTGTCATCCTCATACTATCTCTATCCCCAGAGGCTCAGAAACTCCTTAACTCACCAGTGCATCACGTTCTAGAGGCAGAAGTACAAAATCACTTTATTCAAGCCATCCCTGATATCTTGTGATGAGTTACTTCTGTTCTTACCTTGTTTTACTTAGTTTTATGAACTTGCATAGATGCCAGAAACAGCAACCAAGAGGAGCAAGAGTTACTATACCTAAGAAAGTTCATAAGTTGAAAGTGTGTCAATAGAAGAACTCTATAATTAACCCATTTCACCAATGAGAAAGCTAAGACTCAAAGGGTTTACTGGCCTAACACCAAGCAATGAGCAAGTGGAAAAGCCAGGGGGAAGCTCTAGCTTTGCATGGCTGCAAAACCCAATCCCATTCTATGAAGTTGCCCTGTAGCCTCTCACCACCATATCACAAGACAGAATGAAGGAAGGTGGCCCTGTTGTCTAATGGAAAGAGCAAGTTTCGACACCTGTTTTAAGCTGGGTTCCTCCAGAAACAGATCCCAGGAAAAAGAATGGTGAGTGTTAGTGGTGTAATTTGGAAAGTGATTCCAGGAAGCTCTGCCAGTGCAGTGGGGAAATGAGATGGAGAGGGAGGGAGTCCACACAGCCTGCATTACAGAGAAGATGAATTCTGTAACTGGGGAATAAATTCCACTGGCCACCTCTGGGAAATGGTGGAGATCTGTCTTCAGAGTTTTTTAACCAAAAGAGGAAGCTGAAGCATTTATTCTTCAAACTCTCTCGTTTATTTGCTAAGGGATACTTCCAGGGCCATTAACTCTCAAACCCTTTCTGGACTGCCCCAGGTATGGGGCGGGGGGGAGCGGGGAAGCCTTCATGTAGAGAGTCTCAGGTGCTTGAAGTCAGAAGCCTTTGACACAGGAGAGCTGGTAGAGATGAGAACAGTAAGTGCCAAGAGCATATGGGGTATGGCTGGGACATGGACCACATCTCTACAATCTCAGACAAAGATAAGCTTGACATATGACTCAGCTGCTACATGCTTTATGACTTTGGGCAAACAAGGATCCTATCAAAGATTACACATTTTATTTGGTTGCTGTTACAGCTGCTATGTCTCCGTCTATACATTTTGGCAAGAATCCATGGGAGATGATCTGTACCTTACATTGCATCACATCAGGAGGCTCCACGTCCAAATGTTCCACTATTAGTTATGCTAATTTCATCAGTGGTTAAGATGTTTATGGATAAATCTCTCTGGAACTCAGATGCTTTTTTTATCAAGAGGAATACAAATAGTCATAGTTGCTGGATTCCTATGAGAATAAAATGACACAGTCATTGATGAAATGAAATGACACAGTCAAAGCAGTTTGTGTGTTGACGTCCTTACTGTATTTGGAGTAAGAAATGTAATTCATAGATACAGTAAGTTACATTCATGAAAAGTTTAATACATCTGGAGTAAGTACAATGGGAGAAGAGAAGGAACTACAGATAAATGTATACTTGACAGCTTCTCAGAAGGACAGAATTTTAAACCGAGTTTTAAGAGCAGATGGAGAAGCCCCTTCAAGTGTGAATACAAAGGAGAGAAAAAACAAAGCACATGGTACAATGAGTAGCATGGATTGGGAAAGATAGGAAAGCCAAGGTGAGGAAACTGTTAGGAGGAGAGACTGGGGGAGGATTCAGGCATCACGGTAAGACTCTGGATTTTGTGTTGTAGACTATCAGACTTTAAGAATCACTTGGCTTGTGTTTCAAGAATATAATGATGCCAGATATCTTTTATTTGCCCTTCGGGGTCCCTTCTCACCTTCCCCTACCTATTTCTCTGCCCCAAAGGGCCACTACGTTTGGACCACATCAACAGGTTTTCTTGATTTCTCACTTCCATGTGGTTTTGACCAGTGAGGAGCCCCATCAGTATCAAAGAGAGGAGAGTGCAGTAAGGGTACTTCCCCTATCTTCCCTCTTCGGGGTCATGTCAGGATGGTTCTGCCTCTCCACCCACGACAAGAGTTCCTCCGAGAATGTGTTCTCCACAAGACCCTCTCATTCTTGATTATGGGAAAGAATCCCTCCCTCTTGAGCCTAGACCTAAAGAATCCCTCCTGCTAGTGGCTCAGGGAAAGCCAAAGGCAAAGCTTGGGTCTTGCCCATACCTCACCATAATCTTGTGCATAGCCCCTTTATTAAGTTCTCCTTGAATTCTCTCATTTGAGTTGCCATATATTTCCTGCTACATATATTAGTAGTACCAAAAATTACTCCAGGAAACAGACCCTCAAAATTAAAGTCTAGGATTGACTTGTTTATCCATTTGAGGATCTTAGAAGAATGAAGTTTGGATAATCTTACCAAGAGAGAACTTCTGTCCAGCCACAGTACTGGCAGAAAGAAAGGAGAACATGATAATACAACATGTTGCAGAAGAAGGAAGCTCTGGTTACCAATCTATGCTGCACCCAGGTCCAAATGTAGGGACTGTATCAATGGTTTGTGTTCCTTTTTATTTCTTTTGCCTTTTTCCCCCTGCTGCCTTACGTGAAGAAACCCAGTAGTTCCCAGTGTTTTAGTTCTGGACACAAGTATGACTGAATTGACATCACCCTATGATGATTCAGTAGCAAATGAGATTTCGTGTGTTCCCTGTGATGGAGACATAAACTTTTCCCACAAATAGAAATGGATGCTAAGGGGCCAAAGGAATGATTGTAGCAGATGTCCTGTTTACCACTGCAGATCCAAGAGTCTCTTCCCAGTGGGTTATATCTTTTGTCTCCTTTGCCTTCTAGTCTGCAGTTCGGTTCTTGCACAATCTCAACAGGAGATTTGACAAAGGGATGAGAGTGAAGTGAGGACATGTGTTCTTCTGCTCCCATCCTGGGAATTGTCTCTGGCTGAGGACCAAAGGACACAATTCCTGCCATGATGAGTGTTATAGACTGAATTGCATCCCCACTCCCCAAATTTGTATGTTGAAGCTCCTACTATATATGAGGTAAGGAAGTAATTGAGGTTAAATGATGTCATAGGGGTAGAGTCCTGATCAATAGGATTAGTGTTCTTATAAGAAGGGATGTCAGAGAACCTGCTCTCTCATGAGTCTTCCTTCTCCATGTGAGCACACAGCAAGAAGGAGGCCATCTGCAAACCAGGAAGAGAGATTTTACCAGAAACAAAATTGGCTGACACATTGATCTCAGACTTTCCAGCCTCTAGAACTGTGAGAAAAAAAATTTCTCTTGTTTAAGTCACCCAGTCTATGGTACTTTGTTATGGCACCCCAAGCTGACTAAGACAGTAGGGCTCTCTATGGGAACTCTCTTTTCAGGCTTTTGTAACAATTCCCTGACTTGTCACTTCAGACCTGCGGACAGTTAACAGCCCCACTGCTCTTCTTCATTTCCCTCATGTGCACACATTTTTATAAACAGTCCTTCTGTTTAGCCCTTCTTTTTAATCCGATTTTTAAGCATCCCATCTTTCTTCAATAGGGCCTTGACTGATTCAATAACTCTAGATTTCATGTGAAAGATGAAATGAATGATGTGGGAAATTAAAGGCAGGAGGACTGGTTCAGGATCCTTTCTCTTCTAATAAGTATTTCCTGACCACCTGCCTCGTGCCAGGCACCATTCTACATCAGGGTAGAAGCGAGACAAAGTCCCTGTCTCCAGGAGCTCCCGTTTTAGTATGGGAGATAAATAATAAATAAGTAAACAAATAAACGAGGTAATTTCAAGCTGTAACCAGAGGCCTTCCAGAAGTACACAGTGTGATGAGAGGGGAATAAAAGGGTTGAACATGCTTTAGATAGAGTGATCAAAAAGGCCTTGGAGGAGATGACAAAAAAAGAGATTGAGAAGGTAAAACCAGTAATACTGATAAATGATTACATATGAAAAATAAAGAAGAAAAAGGCATTTAAAATAATCCCAAGATTTCTCTCTGAGTAACCAGGAGGAAATAGCACCACCTCCATCCATCGCAGATGTGAAATGGGCCTGTGTTCTCTGGCAGGGCTCTGCAAACTACAAATTCATCCCACCCCTCCTGTTGTAAACTGAACGTTGTCAGAACCCATTTATTGTCATTTATTTGTTGTCTGGGGTTCCTTTCAGCTTACAACAGTAGAGCTGTACAGTCTCAGCAGAGACTATATGGCCTGCAAAGGTAAAAACACTATCTGGCTCTTTCTATGGAAAGTTTACTGACCTCTCCTTTGCGCCATGTTGCCACAGCATCATGATACAAGGAGCTGAGGGGTGGTCCACTTCCTCCATGAATTTTCTGGTAGCTGCAGTGACCCTTCCCATCCTTGAGTGAACTGGAGGAAAAGTCACACTCCAGCTTCATCAGTACATGGGAGTGGGGTAATCCTACTTTCTCAGCCCTTGAATAAACTTGTCCAGGAACTCTGCTAGAAATGCCCTGTCAGTGATGAAGAAACAAACAGAAAAGAAAGCTCCACCCCCTGGCCTGGGGCAGAACTCTGAGTGAATTTCTGCATGACCAAGCAACCTCTAGTTCTTAGCGGGCTGCTATTTCTCACATCCCCACCCCTGCTTTCTATGTTGTACTGCTGGTTCTGGCTGATGGTAACACCGAATCCACCCAACAACATCTACATCAGAGAAAACGATGGGGATCCCCGGCCTCCCACCTTGCAGCCTCTGAGAAAGGTTCTACCACTATCTTCAAGTTAGGACTCGATGGAAGCCTCAGCTTCCAGAGGAGCAAATATTATCCTAACACAGGTCACAGTTACAGGCAAATCTGTTGATACACTATGTCATCTACAAAATAACCCGTTGCAAAGCTGAATTAACACTAGCCCCAAAGCTAGCTGATGTTTGAAATCATATAAAGTATTTTATTTCAAAATAAGACTGTGTCCACAAGATTATCTATGTTCCTATTTTAAGATTTGAATCTAATAAACAGCACAGGCTGCTCTATCATCATTTGCTTCCCCCCTTGTTACCACTTCTTTGTATCTATTTTTCTGTGTTACTATTTTTGGCCTTGCTTTTAGCCACAGGATTGAGCCTGAGAGCAAGCAGATAGAACTCAAGAAAGATAGATGATGGTTTAAATTTATTCTGCAAGGATAAAGACCAAAACAATCTTCTCCTATCCAAAGAGCACTCAAAGCTGGTTAACTAATTGCTGATTGTGAGCGAACATAAACACGTGATAGATTTACGGGATTCGGGTCATAAGGTTCATACTGTAAACTCTCACTTGGCTGATCATAAATTCATAAGTTTTAGAGCAAAATAGCTGTAGAGAGTGTCAAGTAAAAGCACACATGATCTGAGAATTAAATGAACTTGAGCAGGGCACCTGGGTGACTCAGTGGGTTAAGCCTCTGACTCTTGATTTCTGCTCAGGTCACTATCTCAGGGTTGTGAGACTGAGCCCTGCTTCGAGCTCTGTGCTAGGTGTGGAGCCTGCTTAAGATTCTCTCTCTCCCTCTGCCCCTCCCTGCTCTCTAAAAAATAAAAATAAAAATAATAAATTAACTTGAGTGGTGGCCCTACTCTGTGTCCCCACTGGACAAGTCTAGTATACGTTTTCTTATTTGAAAAGTGCAGGGATCCCATTGAATCCACAGAGTAACTTCCAGTACTAAAAGTCTATGAATTTCTATCTGGTCTAGTTTAACCCCTTATTTTATAGATGTAGAAACTAGCACACACAAAGATGAACTCTAAGCACATTAGTCGTATAGCTGAGTTTGGAATCAAAGTCGTTGATATTTTATTGCAGTCTGTGTGTCTGTGTGTGTGTGTGCGCACGTGCGTGTGTGTAGGTGTTCTGAAAAGTTCAAGATCATAAGAATGCAATACACCTGGCACAGGGCCTAACTATGTATGAATTTATGCATAAACCATTAGAGCAGAAGGGACCATAGAAATTGTGCAGGGGCACCCTATTCATTGTATAATCAAGAACTTGTAAGACACCCCACTGGAATACCAGCTCAGGGGATGCATCTCAGACCCTAGAATATCCAAGAGCCTGAATGCTGGTGCTATTTGTACTGATTTTTAAACCAAGTGGCATTTCTCAAATTTTCATGTTAATAAATGACTTACCAAAAAAGCTAGTGATTAAATGTCATGTTAGTTTTTTTCTAATGAAAAATCATTTTCTAGGAATCACTAACTGCTTAGTATAATGACTTTATTGTGGCTTTATTTTAATTTTACTATAGAAATAAGGATTGTGCCAATTTCCTTTGCCTCAGAAGTCTTGGAATGGAAAATTCTGCTTGTGGAAGCACATGTTTGTTGGATAATTTTAAAGTAAAATTGTACTTTTAAATAACATGGGTCTCCATCACTCGAAGCATTTCATCAAGAACATAACCACTTAGTAAATTTGTTGTTCTGGAATGCAAATGTACTTTTACCAATTTCATTCACTGACAAAGGAAATCTTGTAACCAAACAATATGAATCCAGCCTATTTATTCATGAAACGTTGTTTGGCACTGTGCATAATTTAAGTTAAAATGTCACTGCCCTGCAGAAGACATGAATAGACATTTCTCCAAAGAAGACACACAGATGGCAAATAGATAGGTGAAAATATCCTCAACATCACTCATCATCAGGGAAATGCAAATCAAAACTACCATGAGATATCACCTCAAACCTGTCAGAATGGTTCAAATAGAAAACACAAGAAACAACAAGTGTTGGTGAGGAGGTGGAAAAAAAGAATTATCATGAGGGGAATGCAGCCACTATGGAAAACAGTATGGAGGTTCCTCAAAAAATTAAAAATAGAACTACCCTGTGATCCAGTAATTCCATGACTGGGTATTTACCTGAAGAATAGGAAAATACTAATTTAAGTTCGATGTTTATAGCAGCATCATTTACAATAGCCAAGTTATGGAAGCAGCCCAAATGTCCATCAATAGACAAATGGATAAAGAAGAGGTGGGGTATCATACATATGATACACACACACAATGGCATATACTCATCCATAAAGAAGAATGAACTCTTGTCATTTATAACAACATGGATGGAACTAGAAGGTATAATGCTAAGAGAAATAAGTCAGTAAGAGAAAGACAAACACCATATGATTTCACTCATGTGTGGAATTTAAGAAACAAAACCGATGAACAAAGAAAAAAGAGACACACAAAAAGAGACTCTTAACTATAGAGAACAAACTAGTGGTTACCAGAGGGGAGGTAGGTGGGAGAATGGGTAAAAGAGGTGAAGGGGATTAAAAGTACACTTACCACGATGAGCACCGAATAATGTATAAAATTGCTCAATCACTATGTTGTACACCTGAAGCTAGTATATTAACTGTATATTAACCATAGTGGAATTTTTAAAAATTAAAATTAAAAAGTTAAAGTTTATTCTACCAACTAAAGTCACTAAAAAAATGTCACTGTCTTGGAAATAAATGTTCAGTAGAGGATTAATTAAACATACTGTGGCACATTCATAAAATGGAAGACTATCCATTTAAAAATGTGTTTTAGAAAAAATATGTATTTGTATAAATGAAAATACTCATTAATAATTAAAAAACCAGGTTACAAACTATTTGCACCCTATGGTCCCCATTTTCTAAGTCTGTGTATAAAATTCTAAAAGTGGATTACACCAGAAAATTCAAGCCAATTTTGAGCAAAATGTTTTACTGAAATTTTTTTTAATATGATGCCATTTTTTTCTTTATCTGGAAAAATTCATTCCTAGCATTCTCTCTCCCCATTTTATTTCCACCAACTCTACAAAAGTCACCACTTCCTTCATCCTCATCAGAATTGATAAGAATTTAAAACTGCATCATTCTATTTCTTTTTATACTTAAAATTTAAAAGCTTCATGGTTCAATTACAGTAAGAGACTCTGAGAGTCTAAAGCGAATTTGTCTCTGGTTTGTTTTTCCACTTAATGAGGAAGTATACAGTTCTGATAATATAAAAATGATTCAATATGAATCAATTTTCAAAATACCATAAATCATAGATATTGCAACTTCAAAGCCAATGTTCCTTCCTTGTATAACTGGAAAAGAGGAAACCTTACACACACCCTGTCCTAATTCCTGACCCCTGGGGCTGTTTTGTACTAAAGAACGGTAATTGCCTTGCTGGGGTCACAGAGAATGTTGTTGGGACATTCTGACCAGCCTAGAAAAGCCATCAGGAAGGAAAGAAAAAGAAATGTCAAAGCTCTGACCTTGTCTTTGTGTCTCTACCAATAGAAGGCTTTGGGATGGGCCCTGGTTTCTTGTGTTAAATGGGCCTTGGGACGAAATCTGGGCCCAGGGAGGTGGAATAGGATGAAGAGTGACATCGAAAGGCACCAGAACAATAAGTCCCTGTACAGATATTGTAGTAGATGCTGTGGGATGCCTGCCAGTACTCCTCAGATCTACTTTGCTGGGCTTATTCATCCATTACCCGCTGCTGAGAGTGTTAGTTTGTAGTGGCTCCCACTTTCTCCCCTCCTCCAAGATCTCTGCTGAGCAGGGCCAAACCTGGGAGCTTGGTCTGTTCTCTGCTCCTACAGAGCCTGCAGCCCCTGTCTAACAAAAAGTAGAAGAATATAGCCCTCTTACCTCTACGAAGGACCACTCTCCAGTGCAATTGCACACTGCACAACCCAGAGGCACCTTCCCACTGCACCCCTAGACGGGTCCAGGGCTAGATTTCACTTTGGATCCCATTTTTACCTAGCTCCACCCCTCTTCTGCTCTGCTTAGTCAATCTCTGAGAGGTTTCTTCTCTGAAGAGCTAACCCTGAACAGATCACAGGAATCCCAGCTCCTGGCTCAAACTCTGCCCCTAGGGAGCCCAACCTAAGACAGAGATTTTGGCTTGAGGAAATGATTTCATTTCCCGACCGAGTATCTGGATTCCTGCTGTAGATGATCAACAGGGACACAATGACTGGAGTTACTCATTTTAGGCTACTACCCGTGGAGGAGGTGGCTCTGCCTGACCCTCCAGGCTGGCCTGCACTATAGCTGGGTTGCACTACATCCAAGAAGTAAGGTTGATCTTTGGGTCTGTGTGTCGGAGCATCCCTACGTCTGCAAACAGCTGTGGATGCTGTTGATGAAGACAAATCATCCTTCTCTCTTGCACGCTTGGAGGAATGCCAAAGGCCAGGCTGAAGTGTCCAACAGAACCCCTCCCATCATCATAGCTGTCTAAAGTGAATAATGACAATCACTGTCCCCACCCATCATCTACAGCAGGAATGGCTGCCAGGGCAAGAATAAACCTGTGGCAAGAGGCTGGGAGTTCTTAAAAGAAAAAGGGGACAAAGATTCTACACAGTGTGGAATATTCCTCAACACCATGGACAATCTGAACTCCACTCTTTTATTTACTTCTTCCCCCTCTCTGAAAAGCACTTTCTCCTCCTTACAGCCTCTCTAAATCCCAGGCACACTTCACCTGATGTGTTCTATGTCCACCATGGTCTACGTCATCCCAACACTCCTTGCCACAGAAATCTCTCCTCTTTCCCACTTTCTACAACTCTTATTGTCTATACCATCCTCTTAGCATATATTCTCATGCACTCTCCTGATTATTTTTATGTTCTTTCTCTCCAACTTATTTAAAAGTCCTTGAGGATACAGACTATACCCTAAACAGAATCTCCCTAAATGTTATGCACATTACAGGATACTAAGTAAATATTTATTAATGATGTTGACAGGTATATTCATTGCTGGGCCTGCAAAATGATATGTTTTAATGTGGGATTTTGTGAGGTCTGCTAATTAAGATCTTTTCCTGCCCTAGGAGATTACCAAATGATTGCAGGGATTGAAGAAAAGTTTATGTTTGTTGAAAGCAGAGATAGTAAATTTAAATTCAAAGAGGGCTCAGTTCTTACAAGTAGCCTCCTGCTCTGGCCGCAGGAGCAAGAGAGGATGATCTGGTTTGGCAATCTTTACTCACAAGAGATAAAAGAGGGAACCCTATGCCCCTGAAGCAGGGCTGTTTGGGGGTTGGGGGAGGCTAAGAATGCAGTGTTTGTAAGAAGCAGCCATCCTCTTCCATTAATATCCTTTTTTTATTTCTGCTCCCAAAAACTGTGCTCTAAATTCAGGAGACTTGTTTTTGAAGTCTTTGTGTAACCAAGAGTTGGTGACAATGGTACTTTGTTCCCATCCCAATTGGATGTCCTCTGACCACCAGAATGGCCAGTCAGCCCCAGTGCTATTAAAGCACCGGGGAGAACTAATATGGCAGAGAGGAACCAAGTATTCTCCTAGAAGTATATGAGGTAGTACTTGCCTATGCCTTTAGGCTCCAGAGTTAGGAGCACAGGGAATAGACTCCAGCCTTGGTTGGTCAACAGAGTGCTGCCTGTTTCAGATGAATGTTTCGTGTAACTACCAAATAGACATCAACAAATGTGGTAGCCAGGTTTGAAAGAGACTATTACTACCTAGAAAAGCTCCTCGAGATTAGGTCCCTTATCAGCAGGATGGGAAGGGGCTTCTGCCTTCCCACACCAAGTGGACAAATTGCGAAAGCAATTACAAGTAGTTTCCCCTTATCCATCCGTGGGGATATGTTCCAAAACCCCCTGTGGATGCCTAAAACTGCAGATAATACCAAACCCACTATATGCTATGTTTTTTCCTATGCATACCTACGTAAGATAAATTTTAATTTATAAATTAGGCACAAGAAGAGATTAACAACAGCAACTAATAATATAATAGAACAATTATAACAATATGTTGTAATAAAAGTTAAGTGAATGTGGTCTCTCTCTCAAATATCATTGGAACTCTACTCACCCTTCTTCTTGGGACAATGTAAGATGATAAAATGCTTATGTGACGAGATGAAGTGAGGTGAATAATGTAAGCACTATGACATAGCATTGGGCTGCTCTTGACCTTCTGACCATAGGTCAGAAGGAGAACCACCTACTTCTGGATTATAGTTGAGCCTGGGTAATGGAAACACGGATAAGTGAAACAGCGGATAAGGGGGGACTACTGCATGAAACAGAAAGCAGACAAAAACCTCAGCATCACTGACATGGGGCTGTCCCACCACATCCACCAGATACACCTTGCCCTGCTCCAACCCAACACTGGAGAAGCAAGCTTGGGAGAGGGCGGGGGGAGGTGGTGGGAGCACCCTGAGTTGAACATGAGATTGGAGTTTATTTGAGGTTAAGATGATTAAAGCATAGTAATCAGTACTGGTTACATAATCTTCAGGGCTCTGTGCAAAATGAAAACATGAGGCTCCTCATCCTAGAAACAAGAAAATTCATCCTTGAAGATACTCAAATTTAAAGCTTTTTCCTTCCATTCATGGTCTCTCAACCTGTCCACGAGGTTTTTTTACTCTTGTCCAATGCCACTCTCCCTCAGGCGCAAGAATACCCAGGCCACGTGTGGACCTTTGCAAGCTTCAGGGGCCCCGAAGGAGGGGCACGCTGGACTTGCACCGCACAGCTCCAGATTCCCCTTCCCACAAGCTGCTAGATTCCCCAAGGATGTTGCAACCTCAGCGCTAGAATGCACTAGGCCCCTGAATGAGGGGTGGTGAGAGGCTCCCTCCAGCTGTTTCCAGGCAGGGTCCACCCCAGTTGTGCCCATGCAGAGACTGTGGGGGTGCTGACTCCACAAGACCCTCAATGGGGACAGGGGGTAGCAGCAGTCACCGGGTGGAGGTAGGAAGGGGAGTGTAGGCATGGGGCCTGGGACTCTAAGGGGTGGGGGAGTGGATAGCTATGAACCTGTCCCAGGGAAGTAGGAGGAGATCCACGTGGGACTGAGACTCCGAGTCCCCAGTGCCAGCTCCGCTCCTCATCAGACTTCACTTACAAAGCATGGGTCCAAAGGCAACATTGTTAAGAATTTCAAGATGGCAACTGGAGAGTATTAAGCTCTGAGCCCCAGGCCCTTGTGAGAATGCGGCCATGGATGGCTGCACTGGGCGCTGCACACAGCTGGCCTGGACAATAATTGAAATAAGATTTTGTTAATTCTAAAACTGATGGAAAATGTACTGACTAGGCCTGAAATGTTATTAAAGGAACCTGTTAGCCAGCAGGAAATGCTTGTTTAATGTTGGTAGCTTTGGGGGTAAAAAAAATTTCTTATTTATATGTCAAGGAGCTAAGACTCCTCAGGCACAGCAGTAACACTCACATTCTGCCCAGCAGATTTTAATGTGCAGTCATCATTCGATGTTTCCCTTTCCTTCATCTCCTTTCCCACCTTGTTGCCAAGCTCTGATATTTTCTCTTCTGAACTGTCTCTGTAGTTCCTCCCACCTCCCACCTCCACCCAGGGCCCCACTGCTTCATGTTAGATTAGACTAGCCCTAAAACAGGCCACCAGAGACCAGAAACTTCCCCAACCTCCTACATTCCACTGCCAGACAGATTTGTGCTCCAGCAGTTAACTTCAGCTCCATCCCTGCCCCTTACTAGATTTTTTTCATCTAATGAAGCTATTTAGCCTTTTTGTGCCTTATGTTACTCTTCCTATAAGCTTGTTTAAGGATTACATAAGGTAATGGGTATAGACTGAAAATTATCCTCCTCTTTGCAAATCTAGGCAGGCCAAGCTTCTCTCTGCAGGGCTATAAGAAATGTGTCATTCTGTAATTTTGTATAATTCAGCAATTTTCCTAAAGTGCAGATTGCCTGGACCTAATAGATAGTTTCCCCAGCAGCACTGCCTGCTAAGATTCAGTCTCATCCCTCTTATATGGGAATATAATGTTTACCCATCGAGAAGGCTTTGGGCTGGGGCCCAGAAGTGCTGTAACAGGCCAGAGGAGGACCTTAAAAGGACAAGAACAGAGAAGCTCAGGAGATAGATAAAATCAGAATTGTACCCAATGAAAGACTTTCATAATGGCCAAGGACACATAAGGCAAGGCACAATTATTTTGTAGATATATATGATGTACTTTCAAATATTTAAAAACCTGAGTGCAGTACAGAGCTTTTAAGACAGGTTTCCTCTTTCTGCTTTCTAAAATGGCCAACAGAAAATTTTATTTAGAGGACATTCTTAACACATCCAAGCATTTGCACTATGGACACTCAATAAATGTTAGAATGCAGAATATTTTAACACACATATTTGGAATCACACACAGTTATAAGAAAACAACAATAACAACAAAATACCAGAAGTCATTAAATCAGTGCTTTTTTAAGAGTTTGAGGGAAACCTGTCAAGTAGTTCAGGCCTGTCATTCTGTGGAAGTGGTGATTAAGCGTCAGTGAGGATAAATAACATGCTGAAACTACATAAGAAGCAGTTATAACTGAGTCTGCTGCCTACAGTCTATACATTTTACTGGACACGATACATGTGCATTACCCCTGAAGTATGTCAGATGATGCAGACACTATGTGATATGATTGTTGAATTTACACATTCATTTTACATATAGTTGACCCTTCAACAATACAGGGGTTAGGGGTGCTGAACCCACATGCAGTCTAAAACCCACGGATAGGGGCCCCTGGGTGGCTCAGTCATTAAGCGTCTGCCTTCGGCTCAGGTCATGATCCTGGGGTCCTGGCATCAAGCCCTGCATGAGGCTCCCTGCTCAGCAGGAAGCCTGCTTCTCCCTCCCCCACTCCTCTTGCTTGTGCTCCCTCTCTCGCTGTCTCTCTATGTCAAATAAATAAATTAAATCTTTTTTAAAAATCCATGTATAAATTTTGACTCCCAAAAACTTAACTATTAATAGCCTACTATTGACCAGAGCCTTACTGATAATATAAACAGCCGATTAATACATATTTTGTCTGTTATATATATTATATACTGTCTTCTTACAATAAAATAAGCTAGAGAAAAGAAAATGTTATTAAGAAAATTATAAGGAAGAAAAATATATTTATAGCACGGTACGGTATTTATTGAAAAAGTCTGCATATAAGTGGACCCATGCAGTTCAAACCCTTGTTGTTCAAGGATCAACCGTATATCTCTTAGAGATGCAGATGTTTTATATATTATATATGTAATATATATTGTATAATATGTATATATATAATATATATTATATAATATGTGATATAGTATATGTAATATATTATATAATAGTCTTTATATGTGTCCTTTTATATTTGTTTTATAGCATATGTATCAATTGCAAAGAAATAAAAATGTTCTATCTCTGGGATGCCTGGGTGACACAGTGGGTTAAGCTACTGACTCTTGATTTCAGCTCAGGTCATGATCTCAGGGTCATGAGATTGAGCCCCACATCAGGCTCCACACTCAGTTCAGGGTCTGCTTGAGATTCTCTCTCCCTCTGCCCCTCCTGCTCATTCACTCTCTTTCTCTCAAATCAATAAATCTTTTTAAAAATGTAAAAAAGATTCTATCTCCATATAGTAAGTATATATATACCACACATACAATATATAGAATAATATATGACAATCTTGATAAATTTAAGAAGTTCATAAATTAAAGTTAACCCTCTTTCAGAGATTTACTGTTAGGGGAACACCAAAGAAGTAACAGAGGTCTCTCCAGTCTCCACACAGGTCCCACCCCACCTCCATAAGTCTGATAAAAAAATGAAAATCCAGGGCCCCTAAATGGCCTGGCCACTGTCACATGGCGTGTTAGCGGTGGGATGAGAGCTAGAGCTACCGGTTTCCTCACTTCGAGCACAATTTACCATTTAGGAACTTTTACTCCAAAGATATTCTTGGTTATATTTTCTTAGGAAAGCATTATCTTTCCCAACCAGGTTGTAATCTCCCTGAGACCAGAGATAAAGTCTTTTCTCCTTTTGTACACCTGCTTCCCCCACCAACACATCTACAATAATTTTCCCATGTTATTAACTAAGAGAGAGAGTAGGAGGCTTGGAGAGCATGATGGTTTTTAAAATTTCCATAAAAATTTGGAGGCTAATTCTCTGCTTGAATACAGGCAGCTGTAGGGTCTCACCTCAAATGTTCTATGACCATAACAATAATGCAGCGGAAATGACACTGTGTGCCTTCTGAGGCTGGGCTGGGAAAGAGCATCTGGCTTCTGCCTCGCTCTCACTCTTTAGACACATGCCTCACCAATATGTAAGACAATAAATCTCATGTAAAGGTTGAGACCACCTGCAGAAGGTTAATGGTATGATTACTCTCACTTTGGAAATGAGGAAACTGAGCTACAGAAACAGTGAGTTCTCTAAGGTCACACATCAGACCAGGAATTGAATCCAGTTACAACTGACTTTTCATCACATACATACTTCTCTAATTTTGATCTCAAGCCACCCAATTAAGTTCTCTGAAGCTCAGTCATTTGTAAAGTAAAGTGATTATAAATAATCTGCCTGCGTCATGGGATTCTTGTAAGAACCAAAGAGGAAAACAGGCGAAGTTATGCACTATAAACTGATCTATAGTTAGCACTTAAATTCAGCTAAATTTATAATCATACTTGTCAAAAAGTTTTTCAAATTAATAAATAAGTAGTCTGTTATTATTTCTGACCTATTTCTTACAAAACCCATAAAAAATTAATTTCAAAGATTTATGTGCTATGTTTAAATGAATTTAGAGGAAAATGCTATTTCTCGAAACATGATTAAAAAGCATCTTCAGTTTCTGATGAAGCCTTTAATTATTCAAACCTGCTGTGATCAAGAAATAACTCAAAGCAGTAGTTTCCAAAATTTCATCTTTGCAGACCTAGCAGTTCTTCCCCTGAAGTTGTTTTCTTTCTATCCACATTGTACATCGACTGCAGGAGGAAATGGTATCATACATATTATTTGTTTCTGAGGAGATACCTGATAGCTGTTCTCAGAGACTCAAAAGAATTTGAGACTCAGGAAAGGTCAAAAGAATTCAAGACTCATAAAAGGTCCTAGATCATAAGAAATGGAAGAGAAGTGTATTGTCACTTTCTCCAATCATCCAACTGAAAATACTGGACTACCTTCAGAAATAGTGTGTGCCCTCTCCCCAGACCACCAATTCCATCCCTAGAGGATTCAGACATTTGGAAAGAAATCATTTTCCTGCATCTACATGCAACCTTGGGTAAAAATTCCTGCACCTTCCTGCACCAACACTTGGTCCTTATTTTACCACTTGGCATTTACCACAAAGCCAAACTCTTGCTTCATCCGCACCCTTAAAATATTTGAAGGCAGTTATCATGTTCTCTCCTCTTCCTAATGACTAACTTTCTTAAGACGGGTCTCAGGAGGACAACATACTCGCGTGTCACCAAGTCAACATGGAAAGGATGATTACAGTCTTCCCCATTGGCCCCGTGTATGTATTAATACGCTTCAAATTCAATTTGCTTTAACAAGCCTGTTCTACCATTCTGGATATTAAAATATGACATTTCCCCAAACTTACTACCTAGATAATAAATAAATAAAAGAATGAACAAAACTTAAAAGAGTTTGAAGATTTAGGGTCAGCAAAGAGGGCTCTACGATAAATAAGGAAATGGCCATTTTATTCTCATATCCCCCTAGTCAAGAAAAAAAGGAATAGATAGAAGGATAATTTGGAGGCCTGGAAGAGAAGTGAGTATTCGTATAGGAACCAAATAAGAAAAATACTTCCCAGGATTCATTTAGACATTTACTAATTTTTAAAAAGGAATTTCTACCTGTACCCACCCCTCCCCACACACACTCCACACATACAAATTCAACTCAACAACAATACCACCATCATTTCCATAATAGAAAACAATACTGAACAATTTAAATGTATCTGTTTTTGTGAGTTAAGACAATGTTTTACCTGGGAAATAAGGACCAACAAATTGACAGTTTGTGGACAACAAATAATAAAAATATTATGCCTTTATAAAACTTTTAAATAAAACTTTTGGCAATAAATAATACTGTCTCCCAGAAATAAATTTAATTAAAAATTAGTACACTCCCAAGGTTTCTTTCAAGTGCATCTTAATCAAACTGGTCTATCCTCTTCTACCTTCTTAGGTGGATTTCCCCCACCCCTTCCATTTCTCTGGTATTACAACAATTTGAGGACTATGTCAAGTGCATGACCTCCTCTTGCTCCATGTAATTCTGTGTTCTGTATTTTTTCCCACAAGCAAAAATGGATTTGTGAGCATTGTTTCCCTTTGACATTGTTTTACTAATAAATTAAATTGTTTAGTTGGCCCTGTTCCCAAAAGTATATTCCACGCCAGAAATCTCAGTGTCATTGTTCAGAGACAGGAGAGCATGATGTTGTAGTGCTCTGTGGTTGTGGTCACCTATGACTCCAGCAAAGAGGTTGGTGGCACCATTACTGGGTATTTATCCTAAAGACACAAAGGTAGTGATTCTCAGGGGCACGTGCACCCGAATGTTTATAGCAGCAATGTCCACAATAGCCAAACTATGGAAAGAACCTAGATGTCCATCAACAGATGAATGGATAAAGAAGATGTGGTATATATATACAATGGAATACTATGCAGCTATCAAAAGAAACGAAATCTTGCCCTTTGCAATGACATGGATGGAACTGGAGGGTATTATGCTGAGCGAAATAAGTCAATCAGAGAAAGACAATTATCATATGATCTCTCTGATATGAGGAACTTGAGGGGCAGGGAGGGGGTTCATGGGAGGTAGGGAGGGAAAAATAATGAAACAAGATGGGATGGGGAAGGAGACAAACCATAAGAGACTCCTAATCTCACAAAACAAACTGAAGGTTACTGGGGGGTGGGAGGGTAGGGATAGGGTGGATGGGTTATGGACATTGGGGAGGGTTTGTGCTTTTGTGAATGCTGTGAAAGATGTAAACCTGATGATTCACAGACCTGTACCCCTTGGGCAAAGAATAAAAATAAAATTAAAAAAAAAAAAAGAGTTTGGTGGCACCAGACATTTGCGGCAGCTGCCAGTTGGCCACGAGTTCTGACTACTAACTCATATAATATAAGTCTTGTGCTTTTGATTTAATTTATTTTGAATATTGTCACATGGCAAAAAATTCAAAAGACACAAAAGGACCCAGATTCCCTGTCTTAGAAGTAACCAATGTTCTGTGCTTCCTCACAGATACATTTTGTGCATATACAAGAGAATACATATTTTTTACACAAATAGTAGCCTTGTGTACATAGACTCTTGTACCTTCCTTTACTGCATTTAAATGTTGGATATCTATATCACGAAATAGGAATGCAGTAAAGGGTGGTCTCCTGAAAGCCACTTAGAGTATTTGAAGGAGGAGGGTGTGCTCAGCTGTGTGAAATTCTTAAGTGAGATGAGGATTGAGAATT
Source organism: Ailurus styani (assembly GCA_002007465.1). NCBI lineage: Eukaryota > Metazoa > Chordata > Mammalia > Carnivora > Ailuridae > Ailurus > Ailurus styani. Next base: position 536,390 of record LNAC01000526.1, on the reverse strand, counting down.
GACCACTGGGTTTGGCAAGAAAGAAGCCATTTATGATTTTGTCAAGAACTGTGACTCGGGCATGGTTGGGACGGTACTGAATGAAGTGGATTCGAGAGAGAATGGAGGAAAGTGTAGACAGCTCTGTGAGAGAGATTTACCACTGACAATTCTTAAGGGATTTTGATGAAAGGGAATAGAAAATGGCGAAGCTGTAGCTGGGGTCATGAGAGGGATGCTTTGAAGATGGGAGAAATTGTAGCTTGTTTGTACGAAATGAGGAATGATCCTTTAGGGCAGGAAAATTGAATGATGGAGGCCAAAAAAGAGACAGTTATAGGAGCATGTCCTTAAGTGGTTGAGGGGTGAGGAGAAGGGATTCAGGGTAACCTAAAGGAAGGCTGGCCTGTGGTGGGCAGGCACACTGCTCATCCAGTGGTTCAGGAGGGCAAGCAGAGCGTGCAGGCACAGATGCAGGAAGATGGCAGGTATGGCCAGGGGAGCATGTGATGGTCATCCAGCACTTACTTTCTAAGGTCTTACTTTAAAAAGCAGGGAAAGGACGCCTTTGGTTAAGAATCTACCTTCCGTTCAGGTAATGATCTCCAGGTCTTAGGATCGAGTTCCCGCATCAGTCTCCCTGCTCAGCAGGGAGTCTGCTTCTCCCTCTACCCCTCTGCCCTGCTTATGCTCTCTTTCTCTCTCAAATGAATAAATAAAATCTCTTAAAAAAAAAAAAGCAGGGGGAAGAGGTAGTAGTGTTTAGGGGGAGTGTTCATCTAGAGGAGCAAGTGAACAACTAAACTGGGTAACTGGAAACCCTGGAGGCCCAAAGAAGTTAGTGGTTAAATTTCGGTTAAGAATTTTGGGGTGCCTGGGTGGCTCAGTCAGTTAAACATCTGCCTTCAGTTCCGGTCATGATCCCAGGGTCCTGGGATCGAGTCCCGCATTGGGCTCTCTGCTTAGCCAGAAGCCTGCTCCTCCCTCTCCCTCCGCCTGCCATTCCCCCTGCTTGTGTGCTCTCCCTCTCTCTGTCAAATAAATAAATAAATCTTTAAAAAAAAAAAGAATTTAAAGTGAGATCAGTTGGTATGTTTGTGTGTTTTTCTCAACCATGTGAATATATATATTCAGGTGAAGTGTTAAACGCAAGTAGAGGCTGGTGTTCTGGTGGACGCATACAATTGTGTGACAGACAGAAAAAGATGGCCCCCAAGATTCCCTGGCTCCTGTTGTCGACCCTTTCCCTGGAGTATGGAATGGCTTGTGGATATGACTGGATACCACTCCCATGATTACATACATTATGTGCAGAGGGAAGAAATTTTGCAGATCCCTTATCAGGTGACTTAGAGTTCTTCCACAGGGATTATCCTACGTGGCCTGACTCATCCATCAAGCCTTCAGAGAAAGGTTAGGTCTTCCCTAAGCACAGAGATGCTCTCCTGAGGCTTTGAAGAAGCAAACCATTTTAAGAAGTAAGCCATTACTCATGTTACATCTACAAGGAATGAATTCTGTATGCATTTGGAAGAGGCCTCCATGCCTTAGATGAGAACTCAGTCCTGCCCACATCTCAGCTGGTTGCAGCCTTGTAAGACCCGAGGAAAGGACTTGCCTAACATGTGATTGGACTCCTGACCCTCGGAGATGGTGCAATAGCAAAGAGGTGTTGTTTTGAGCCACTAAGTCTGTGATCATCTGTTATTGCAGCATACAAATCCGAAACAGAGGGGAAAGGAAGCAAGGAAGTGAAGGGTATAGATGAAGACTGATTATAATGAAAGATTACAAAAACTAAGGTGAGTGAGGAGGGAAGTGAGAACATGAGGAAGGTAAAGTACAGTGAAAGAGCGTGAGCATTGGTACGTTTATTGTTTGAATATTAGCTGAAAGTCTAAAATGTGCTATGTGCCATGCTAAGGGAAAGCCTGCTAAACATGATATTGTGGCAACTCTCAACTGGCCCGAACAGCAGGCTCCACGTGGCTATGGAGACGTCCTGCAACCCAGTGTGGTTTGGAGCCACAAAAGATGGGGGTGGGGTGGTGGTTTCCCCAGAGACGCAAGTCCCACCCCATGACACTGGCCAAAATGTTAACAGGTTTGCTGGGCCTCGCTGAAGGGTCCTCAGTGCAGATCCTAGAGCCACACAAAAGCCTAACTATTTGACTTGATGCTCTTATCCTGAGAACCAACTTGTATCAGCTTCCAGAGAGGAAGAATCCCTTGCAAAGGTCCTAAGAAAGGAAATTAGAGGGCACTTGGAAAACACTGCTGGAATGCAGAGACCCAGGGAAAGAAAGGTGTCAGACAGAGCTGGAAAAAGAATCTACATATTTGGGGCAAAGCAGACCCCCTACATCATAAGCTAGGAAGGGCAAGAATAGTGTTCTGAAACCCTTAATTAAGAGATGAGACTTCAAAGTGATTTAAATCACACCAAATCCTAAGAAGTACTCTCAAGTTAAAATGAATCACTGGCTCCATTGTGCACTTGTTTTTCCTCTGAGCCTAGCTATTCCCACTGCAACTATCTTTAATAATCTTAAGTGGCGTCAGAATGTTCAAAACAAAATTATATTTAATTCAAACAGTAAAACTAGCCCATTACAGCTCTTAGGAGAAAGAGTAGAGAGTGACAGATGAAAAAAAAAAATCAGAGGCTGTCACAACACCAAAAGGTTAGAAATGGTTTGTTCAAAACTTCAGTTAATAAATGCATAATGAAGTTTCCGATCTTACCGCCACAATTGTTTGCGTCCTGTAATGTGGGATTTTATTGTCATTTCATAATGTCATTTTATAATGGGAATGATACAGAACAGGCAGGGTACTTCAGGAAATCATATTTTCCTTAGCTGTACCAAAATATCATCTTTTGTTAAATTCTTGCTGTTTTCTTTCAAGAGCTATCCCTTGCACAAGCATAAAAAAGAGACCAGTAGTGCTTGTTTTCTACTGTTGGCTGGTCTTCACTATCTAGAACCCATGATTACAAGGGTTACCAGCAAGAACAAAACAGGAAGGACATTCAAGTAAGAAAAAATAGGTAGCTGCAACATGGGTCTGGTCTAAGGTATTGTTTCTAAGTAATCAAGAGAACTCCAGAAACTTATCAATACTAACATTAAGTACAACTATCATTTTGGAGGATTTTCTAAGAGAACTAATCATGGTGCCTGCACATTATCTCTAAACATTAACACAAGACTTGGAGGCTTTCTGACAAGGGCAATCCCAGCCTGATTCTCGAAGCCTGTTCTTCTCTTGACTTCCAGGACACCCACCCTCTGAAGTTTCCTCCCACTTCTCGGCCTCCTTGGCCTGCTTGTCTCTCCCTCCCAGACCCAAAAGGCCCAGACTTTCTGCCAACACTCTGTGCAGGGATGAGCTGGTCTGGTCCTGCAGCTACAGTCGATATTCACTTTACCTAGACAAATGCTCTGACCTCTCCTCTGAGATCCAAACCAAATCGGCAGAATGTTTTGTTTTGTTTTGTTTTAAGTTTAAATTAAATTTAACTTATGTCTCTGTTGACCTCTTTCCAAGACTTTCTCTTGCATTTAGAAAGAAATGCAAACATCTCCAGTGGCCTCCAGTGTGCTCCCCTCCCCCACCCCCCACC
>LNAC01000526.1:479498-532714 GCA_002007465.1 Ailurus styani | reverse complement strand
CTCCTGCCCACGATCCCCCTCCCTCTCCACCGCCCGGAGATCCCAGCTGCACTGGCCTTCCTGCATGGCTCCTGACCCAGCCTGAGGAAGCACCACAGGCAATGGCATTTCCTTGCCCTGGGAAGTGCTTCCTGCTGATCTTCCCCAGGCTGGCGCCTTATTCTAGGTCTCTGCTCAAGTATCCTTCTGCTAAGAGTCCCTGAGCACCCCATCGGAATAGATCCTCCTGATCACACCCACCCACACTCTGTCTTCCCTTGATCGATTTTATTTCTCCACAGAACTTTGTAATACTTGAAAATATTTTCTTACTGGTTATCTGTCTATCCGCTATAATGTAAGCTCCCTGGTGGCACAGACTTTATATTATTCAGTGCTATATCTTCCAGGCCTAAAGTAATAACACCTGTCATAATAAGCATTTGTTATATAGCATTATTATTTCAGAGATAAGAAACTAAAGCTTGAGGTGTGTATTAGTTTTCTACTACTGCTGTAACGAATTATCACAAACTGAGTAGCTTGAAACAACCACGTTTGTTGGCAGGGCTGTGTTCCTTCTGGAGGGAGGCTTCAAGTGAGGTTCCAAGGCCTCACCCTTTCCAGTCTCTAAAGTGGCTTGTATTCCTTGGCTCCCTGCCTGTTTCTCCATCTTCAAAGCTCATCATTCCAAAGTCCAACTCTACTGACACATGTCCTTTTTCTGACTGTGATTCCTCCTATGTATCCTCTTGTAAGGACACTTGTGATAACATTGAACCTTCCTGGATGATTCAGAATATTCTCTCCATCTCAACATTTTTAATTTAATTTTATCTGTAATGAAAAAATCCCTTTTGCGGTGTCAGGTAACATAGTCACACATTCCAGGGATTAGAACATGGACAGCACTAGGGAAGAGGTGGGCATTTTTCTGTCTACCACACGATATTTAAGTAACTTTCTCAAGGTCGATTAGCTAGCAAATGGCAAAAATGAGTTTTTAGCTTGAGTTTTTTTTTTACTTCTATGGTCTGTGCTGTCTTTGAAGCCAAGGCATACCACCATCCATCCCGTGCAGGCAAAGCCTGGTAGGAGGGCTCAGGCTGGAGTGGTTCCAAGACTCCAAGAAGGAAATTCTGGTATTGTAGCAATGGTAGCAGCATTAGTGTTCTCTCAGGTTCTCTTCTCTGTCAAGGTATCTTTACAATATGTAGCAAGCCATTCCTATCACTCCAGAAGAGTTTAATGTAACGAGGCTGGTCTAAGTATACAAGTGCTACACAATGATAAACATGTCACGAGGTTTGGTGAAGAGAATTACTTGCATGATTCTGAACTATATGAAAGAACAATAATACTGATCAGACCTACCATTTTCTGAGCACTGTTATTTCCTAGATAACTTCACATGTTCATTAACTCCTTTAATTCTTACTACAACCGCTAATGATAGGTATTATCATTTTGGTTGATAAAGAAATTGATGTTTATAGATATGGAGTGAATTACCATACAGCCCCAAGTGTAAAGAGGGACTCAAAGACTCATCAGCCTGCTCCAAAATTTATATACTCTTCCCAAAACCTAATACCTTCCAGGGCAAAGGAGAGATTTCCTGCTGAGCTATCAATAACTGGGGGGGGGGGGATTAAAATGTAGGGCACTAGTAGATTTCTTTCTGGAATTTTTTCTTGGAAACTTCAAAAGCAAGGTAGTGGCTTGTGAGGATTTTGCAAGTTACAGAATCCTTTACCCCTCGTGTGGGTTAGCATAGTGCCCAGAACATTATAAATACCTAGTAAATATTGGTGAAGTTGACTGAATAAGTTTAGATGCAAATTTGCAACGTTTTTCAGAGGGTGCACTATTGTTCATTTCTTCTATGAGATCACATGGAATTTAGTTGGGAGAAGAGAATGTAACCCCAGGTAGTATACTAATAGCAGGATTCCTAAACAGAACCAGGAAGGGATGTTCCTCATGCAGTGTTCCACACCCAGATGGGAATGACCTTTTCAAGAATGAATTGGAGGGTGGTAACCACCAATGCACTTATCTACCAGGTAAAGCTTTGAAATCCTTTAACTCTCACCAACTTATCCACTAAAACTCTCCCCGCCCCTCTTTATCCTTTTATTTACGCACTGAGTTAGCATACATGGAATCCCTACAATGAGACTGCCTCTGTGCTGAATTACAGGGATATAAATATAATTAGGAATCAATCCCTGGCCCAAAGAGAGTAAAAAACAGTAGTAGGAGAAAGAGACACAAAATAAGTGCACTAAAGTCTTACAGGGGCTGTACACATTAACCATGTATAGTGAGAAACTCAAAAAGCAAATTGATAAACTTTCCCTAGTGAGAGGTAGATGCAGAACCAGGTAGATTTCAAACAAAGGAAGTGGTTTTGGTTTTTTTTAGAGGGAGAGAGACAGAGAGAGTAGAGCACGTGGGGGAGGGGGAGGGTCAGAGGGAGAGAGAGAAAGAGAATATTAAGCAGGCTCCATGCCCAGCACAGAGCCCTGGGCAGGCTTAATCTCACCATCCTGAGATCGTGATCTAAGATCGTGACCTGAGCTGAAATCAAGAGGTGGGCACTTAACCCAGGCGCCCCAGACAAAGGAAACTTTTAAGGAGTGCTTAGGTGCTCCTAAATTTAGAGGAAAGTTTAGGATTTACGTGGGGGAAAAGGATGTTTCCATATAGAAGGAATAATGTGAGCAAAGATGCAGCGATATCGAGCCCTTGTGTTTTATTGAAACTAAAAACTAAGGTTGGTTTAGTGGCTCCTTTTCAATGTGAAACAATGGCCATCAGGCAGAGACATAACTCATTGTAACACAAGTATTTATGAGTGCCTTCCACTTCTTGCACTTCTGCAATCTGCTCTTGTCCGGACATCGCTGCCTGCAGCTCTGCCAGCTTCCTCAGGCTGTGCCTGCTCCTAGACAAGCACACAGAGGCTGCGCTGCCGCTGGGCGAGGGCTCCACTTCCTACGGCCAGTCATGGAAGACATGAAGCTCCCCACTCCTGCTTTGCTACCCTCCCAGGGCTGCCTCCACATCCCGCCTCCATTTCTTCCCCTCAGAGGGACCTTCCAAGCAACGAATGTGTACCTAGCTGCCAGCTCTCATGTGATCCAATAGAACTAATTGAAGTAGTGATGGAAAAACAAGCAGAGCTTTGATCCATCGTTAAGCTATAACAAAACACAGTCTCTGGGAGTTTTGTGTATGTGTCTTTCCTATGTTCATAAAGATGAGAGATGATGAGAATGTGAGGTAAATAATTAAGGGAAAAGTTTTAGTCCTTGAACCTTCCATACTTTCCCCCATCTTGTATTAACTTTTACCCATCACTTAATCTACACAAATAGAAGTCCACGATAGGGAAATCTCCTATGAAAGATCATGCTGGCAGATCATTAAAATTTTGACTTGATATGCTTTTACATCTGCACTGCAAGCTTATCCGGGGATAAGTATCTTGGAAACACAGTATTTCCAAATCTAAATGTCAAAGCAAGTTCAAAAATAGCCCATTGGAGTGTTTCCCTTAAGCAAAGCAAATCCCCACCAAGTCCAACATGTACAAAGTTTAAAACAAGGGTGAATAACTCTACAATAAAGTCCACAATATTGGCAGGCCTGTAAAAGATTTAGGACTGGTCACGTATTATGAAAGACTATTTTTATCACTTTCCTCCCAGACAATGGGACTTTCTGCATTTGCAACGAGCTACTCAGAGAGTCCTCAAAAATAAATATCATGAGTAAAGATCTCCAAAAATAAAAGTATAGTTTCAAAAACACTAACCTAAAAAGAGAGTATTTCACCACCACCTACATTTATAGTTTTCTTTTCTTACCTTTTCAACTCTCAAACTTTTATGTATCTCTAAGAATCATGGTTTCACTTCCCCTTAGATATCATCAGCTCTGTCCCTCAGAGTCAGAAAGGATCCAAAGTATCACTTAATCCCATCCTTTCATTTCACACATGACTGACTTGACAAATTGTATGAAACACCTGCTACCTAAGAAGCAATGTACCAGGAGAGACACTAATATGAAAAAAATGCATGATTCCCTGAATCATTTAACAAAAACAATTTCACTTATGCCTTAAAGAAGTTTTCTATCTGTTTGAGGAGACGGATACTGTATACATGAAGAAAAAATGATTGATTCAAACAAGGTGCCATCCATAGGTAGAAGAAAGTTATTTGGGCTGGTGGAATGCTGGAAGTAAATAGGTTTTGGACTAAATTTGAAGAAGGGATATAGTTTCACTACAAATAAGTGAAGCAAAAAGTTGTTTTCCATAGATGGAGTCATGTCGGTAAAGATTCATTAATAGTAAATACTATGTGTGTCCCAGGAGTTCTACGATGTGATTTGATAGAAGCAATGAAGTATCCAAAGTTGGAAAGGCACAGAATTTAGTCAACTGCGAACGTCTAATTACTTATTCACCCTTTTTTATAGTATTTTTATTAAGTGGAATTTTTTATTGGAGAAAGAAAAGAGAATAGGGATTACATATATAAAAGCATGGGAGTCAAAAATTGACTGAGTTGCCAAGGGTCCTACATCAGGATTACAGCCTCCTAATGTTCAGAGTTTAGCAGTAAGGATGCTTCTGACAGCCAGAAGCAGAGACCATAATTTCAACAAAGCAGACAACTTATTATCTCATGTGAGAAAGAAGTCCAGAGGTAGGCACTTCCAGGGTATGTTTTTCAAATTCATCAGGGAACCTTGATTTTTCCATTTTTCTCTATTGTGCCACCCTTCCCATGTGGGGTTGGATCTCCCTTCATGTCACAAGGTGACCTCTGGGGCTCTTGCCATCACTGCATGTACTACAGTGTCCACTACAGGAAAAGAGACTATTTCATCCCTGGCCTCCTTTTGAGAATGAGGAGACCCATGAGCTATCCATCTGTCTTCCCATTTGGCTTGAACTACATCATATATTCATTCCTAAACCAACCTGTGAAAGTGAATGGGTTTGCCAAAAGCAACCAGGATTTTACCCTTGAGTCAAGCGGGGAGAAGTGAACATCTAAACAAAGTCAGGGCTTTGCTAGGAAGGAAAAAAAAGAGACGGGCTTTTGAGCAAGCAACTCACACCATTAAGTGACCACAGCTATTCTCTAAACCCTGTGTGAGGAAACTTCTAAGTAAAGTCCCTCCCTCCCTATTCAGAACAATGGCTCATGCACAAAGCCTGGAGAAGATGAAGGCTGGGGGGGTTCCTCTAGGCAGCAGCAGGCCTAGTATAATAAACAATGGTTTGGGGCTGGAGCCATGGAGCCTTCACATCCTATTCAAATCACTAGGCAGTCGGGTGCATGAGGACAGTAGCAGAGGGAGGAAGCAGTTCAAGGTGCCAAGAAAAGGTTGAAAGAATTTAAAGAAGACATTTAGAGAGAAAGTAGGATCTTCTTGGCCCTCCTGATGTTGGGCAGGATTGCCCCATCACCTCATTAACCGGTCTTAAACACTCAGAGGGTAGGTCCTTCCCAATTGCATGCCTCTGGCCAGTAATATAATGCTCAATACATATATTTAAAGATGTCTCTAATTAATTTATTATTTTCTCCATTACTTTATTTCATAATGTGATGTCAGAATTCTTAATACTGCAGTAAAGGTAATGTTTTGGTTAAGGTAACTGTTGCATCCTGCGTCAAGAGCATAAAATCCGGGCACCCAAATCAATTTTCATAATCATCTGTTGCTACATTGTCATTTTAGTAAGGAAATGATGATGATGTTTTGTGAAACCACATTTTTTTCCACTGTTTTCTACCTTATGATAAGAGAGAACACAAAAACAGAATGAGTCACCCCTTCTCCACCACTTCCCTTTCATTTTCCTTCCTGTTTTCCTATTGGAGGCTGTATGTAAGGTCTGTAATGGACTCATTAGATTCTCAAATCACACTTAGATAAAAGTATTGAGGAGATGTTTTGTCCTTCATTCAACAAATACTTGTTCCAGACACTGTGCCAGAGAATAAAAACTCCAAATAAGATACAGCCATCTAGTTTATGCAGCTATTAAAAAGGATCAAATGAAAGCACATTTAGTGGCACAGAAAGTTATAATAAGTGAAAATACATACCTATAAGTATTGTTTACTTTGTTGTGGGAGTATATAATATTCATCAAGATTTTAAAATTATTTTTAGATGTATAAATTATATACACACACACACAAATACACACACATACATGGACATATGTGGGGATGCAGAATGTTACTTTAAATCAACAAAAACACTTGACTTGATTGGAGTCACTCCGTCTTCTGTGGGTTGGTGGTAGGGGGATAGGGAGTGGCAGAATTCATGTCGGGGGGGGGAATCTATTTCCTTTTGCCCACGCAAACCAGTGCAAACCAGTTTTGCCTAAGAAAGATTATAATTTCAGAACAGAGTAGATTGCTTTTGCCTAATATATGTTCACTTTCCAGCAATGCAGACTATTTGTAGAACAAGAATCCCAGAGAATATAGTTTCTATCTTCAAAAAGCTCTTCTAGAAGAGAACTTATAAATAAAATATTGCCATATGATATTATAGGAGTTATTTGAGGGGAGATACATATACAGTATATATTCATGAAAGCACAGAGGAGAAGCCACCAGCTCTACAAGGAGGCTCCTAGAAAGGCTTCCCCTAGAATTCGGCTTCTGAATTGGGTTTTAAACCAAAGTCTCTCAGAGAGAATACCGTATGTTATACCACAAGAAAACTGACTACCCAGTAGGACTCGTTCTCAGATGGGTGTGTATGGAGACCTACACAGGGAGGCGGGTAGAAGTGGTAAAAATAACAGGCTCTAACAGTAGGTGGGGACGAAATAATGAAAATACAAGGCATCTTCAAAAGTGGCGTCATGGGGGCACCTAGGTGGCTCTGTCAGTAAAGCAGCCAGCCCTTCATTTCAGCTCAGGTCATGATCTCAGGGTCTTGGGATCCAGCATTAAGTTGGGCTCTGTGCTCAAAGGGAGTCTGCTTGAAGATTCTCTCCCTCTTTCTCTCTCTCTCTCTCTCTTTCCCTCTGCCCCTTCCATGGCTCACACATGTTCTCTCTCTAAAATAAATAAATCTTTAAAAAAAAAAGTGGCTTTGTGAAGAAGCCACTGAAAATTATATTTTTCTAACCAAAAAGTGAACACAATTTTAAAGTTTTTTAGTGTACATTTTTTGTAATCATGGAAAAAAAAGCGAACTAACATTTTCATAGCCTGGAGTTTTAGATCCTTGAGACTAATTCTTTCAGATTAGAGTGACCCAAAGTGGGTCCCCAGGTTGGGGTCAGCCAGTAATAAATTTTCACCAGTCTAGGAAGCAGTAAGAGAAATAAGTAAAATGTAGTGAATTTTGTATACAGCTTAAATCTATTCAATTTTTTTGTGTGTCTGTCATTAACAAAACAAAAAATTGACAACACTATGTTGGTACCCCTCATTTGTTTTTAGTTTTTCACCCATGAAAGAAAACTTAAGTTCAGTAAACCACTGGACTATAGTGGTCTAGTTTCAGTAGACACTGAAAATAGCCAGAAAAAGGAAAATAAGCTAAGCAAAAACACAGGAAAAACAAGAGAGAAATCAGAGAGTTAGAGAAAATTCCAATGGTCTAGGAGAAAGTATGGAGGTGGAAAAAGAATTAAATTGACCAGCAAATACAGCAATGTTGGAATAAATCTTTAATTTTATTTTAAGAGAGACACAAGTGTATCTTTCTTTTAGATTTTTCATACCAAATACCTAGGTTACATGTTTGGATTTTAGGAGAATCATTTGGGGCCTGAAATGCAAGGCAGAGGTATAAATTTCCTTTATGAGATATGTGTCTTCTGCACAACTGGATATCAGGAAAATTTTTTTACCCCATGAATCTTTATTTTCCCATTTTTCTTAATGCTGGAAAACCTCCCTCAGTCGATTGTGTTGGCAAGTCTAACAAGAAAGGAATGGTTCTGGTTTGTGGAATGCAGCAGAATTGCAGGGTATTTGCTGGGAATTTCACCTTATAATTCCTTTGTTTCCTTTGTTTCCTATTCCTATGTTTCCTTTGTGTGACCTTTCTTCAGTGTTGTTCTTGTTCTCCATTCTACAGTCCATCTACTTGCAAGACTTTGGCCCTCATATGCTCCTTGAGTAGTTGTATTCTGCCAGCCACCGGCTCGTACACTCCTTGAGATCTGTTCCCTCATCTTCCCTTCGTATCCTTGTAGGGCCCCTAGGCCCACAGACTCATTTAAGTCTGTTTACCTTCTTCTTCCCACATCAAGCAATAAAGAAAATGACCTTAGCTCCATAATCCTCATTCCTGATTTATAGACTGAGGTTAAAGCCTCAGTGGTTTCAATTTCATTCCTATCAATCGTGTTTGGGCAGGATATCTCAAAGTTAAACATCATAAAGCCAGATTTAATGGTAACTTATTGCTATATAAATGGAATTATCCTTTTCATATTTCACTTTCCATTTATGTTGGATCATAATACAAATTAAATCCATCTGCCTCTAGCATCTGCATGGTATGTTTAGTTAGAGACAAAAAGAATAGAAATTAGAAGGGTAGATCTGAAGACAGGTTTGAAATGACAAACAGATTTTCAAATTAGACTTTGCCTTTAAAGAGAATGTAAAATCCATGAAACATGTTTGTTTTCCTATAAATAATAAAAGAAGAGGATAAAATTTAAAGCTGCACATGTATGTTTTAGAGGTATTTTTTTATCAGATAAGAAAATATTTTCAGAGTGTATCATTTTGTTTTCTTCTCAATAACTATTATTTTTTAAAGATTTATTTATTTACTTTAGAGAGAGAGAGAGCAGGAGGGAGGGGCAGAGGGAAAGAGAGAATCTTAAGCAGACTCTGCACGGAGCTTGGAGCCCCACACTGGCTGGATCCCATGACCCTGAGATCACAACCTGAGCCGAAACCAAGAGTCGGATGCTCAACCCACTGTACCATCCAGGTGCCCCTCAATAATTATTTTTAACATGCAAATGATTTATAAACCTATTTCAATACCAATGGTTTAAAAATTCCATAAGTATCTTTAGTAAAACACATAAACCTCTCTTTATTTCTATTCTGCTGTTTTTAATTGCCCTACCTAAAAATAACTACAATATAGTTGTGTGTGTTCTTTCCCTTCAGGGTATATTTTAAGCAGCTAACAATGAAGCCAAATTCTTAATAACTCAGAGCGTGTGTCAGAATGATACATAAATAAAGCATAGTGACTTCCATTGAAAAAAATATAGCAATATCACTACTTCTTAAGATTAATAATAACTACCATCTATTATTTACCATAAAGCGGCATTATGTTAAAAACTTTGTGCATACATAGTCATACATACGTAACAGACATATTTAAGTTTTATTCTTATAGCGATACTACCTATCACTGCTTTTAATGTCCCCATATTATAGACAAGGAGATGAGACTTATTGAATGTAGATACTCGGTTAGTAAGAGGCAAAGCCAGGAATGAAATCCAGGTCTGTCTGTCTAACTCTGAAATCCACAGGAAATTGCCTGGATAATTATAAAACATGGACGCACATTGGAAGCCCTAGAACTCATAATCAACTCAACTCAAATGGTACCCCACATTGTCTGACAATATTACTATAAATTCTCTAGTGAGAAGACACTCTCATGCTTTGCCAAGACCATTTCATACTTCCTCAATGCTTGGCACACAGGAGCCTTTCTCAATAAATACATGTTTAATAATAAGAGTAGTAGTGGTAACAGTAAACACTTAGATAACACCATACTCTAAGTACTTTTCTAAACTTCATATATTTTTTGTTGTCAATTTTATTTTATTTTATTTAAACTCAATTAATTAACATATAGTATGTTATTAGTTTCAGAGGTAGAGTTCAGTGATTCATCAGTTGCATAGAGTACCCAGTGCTCATTACATCATCCACCCTCCTTAATGCCCATCACCCACTCATTTCATATATCTTAACTCATTTAATTCTTGGAACAAATTTATGAGGCAGTTACTGTTGCTATACCCATTTTATAGATGAAGACACTGAGGCACAAACAGGATAAAAAAAGTATTTTGGGTCATACAAGTAGTAAGTGACAGGATTAGACTTTAAGCCCAGGCAGTCTTATTCCATAGTTCCATAACCTATAGCCTAAATAAATATGTGAATGAATGAACCAGAATGATTTTTTTCAACATAAATCAAATTGTGTCATTGTCTTGGTTTAAACCCTTTGGGGACTCCCCACTGGGTGTGTAATTAAAGTGCTAACTTCTTAGCCCAGCCTGTAAGGTCTTGCGTGATCTCCTACTTCATCTTTTGCCTCACATTTCATGTCCCGCACTCTCTTCAGTCAGATACAACAGATTTCATTCAGGACTCTCTTTCCAATTTGGGCACTTCACACATGCTGCTTCCCCTCTCTGGAAGCTCTTCCCCATACTCTTAACTAGCTGATAGACTCCATCTAAACGTAACTTCTTGAGAGGTTTCTCTAATGTGCCAACATAACACAGATGTCCACTTTTGTTATATAGTCCGATAGCATTCAACACAATTTCAAATTGTGTGTGTGTGTAGAACTGATTGTCTTTCTATTTTGACAGCCTGCAAGCTTGATGAGGGCAGATACTAGAATTCTTTTTTCTTTTTCTTTTTTTTTAAGATTTTATTTACTTATTTTTAAGATTTTTTAAATTTATTTTTAAGATTTTATTTATTTAGTATTTTATTTTTTAATATTTTATTTATTTTAAGATTTTATTTTATTTATTTAAGATTTTGAAGATTTTATTAAGATTTTTTTAAATTTTATTTATTTTAAGATTTTATTTGTTTATTTTTTAAGATTTTTAAACATTTTATAAATAAAATAAATTTTATCTACTTATTTATTTTTAAGATTTTTTAAAAGATTTTTTTTTTTAAGGTTTTATTTTATTTATTTAAGGGAGAGAGAGAGAGGAATTACGGGAAGGAGGAGAGGTGGAGAGAGAAGCAGACTCCCCGCTGAGCAGGGAGCCCGACATGGGCCTGGATCCCAGGACCCGGAGATCATGACCTGAGCGAAGGCAGACACTTAACCAACTGAGCCACTCAGGTGCCCCTGATTCTTTTTTTCTATAAATGGCCTGTACTAGGTATTTGATAAAGGTTGTTGGAGTAAGAATGAGTTAATGAGTGAATGAATGACTGAATGAACACCTCAATCAAGAGCACTATACACAATGAAGTCTCATAATACTATATGTGCATGTGTATGATAGCCAATTGCCAAATACATCTTGCCAAACGCTAACTTAAAAAGCAAGATGCATTGAAGGAGTATCTACTGTGTGTTTGAAGAGCTATGACTGAACATGGCTATCGAGTCAAGGACATAATGAAAGTAAAGGCAGATCTACCTCCTCTTTTCTATCTCATGATACGAAATATGGTAACTATAGTTTTTATCTGTTAAACCTGTTTGGTAACAGGATGCTCCCTCTTCTTTGAGGAAGATCACCTGCATAAGGCAGCACTCTGCCACAAGTGAGAGCAAGGAACCATATGAGACCAGTCAGGGTCTCCCATACCTCCAACGACAGCAATTCATTCAGAGATGAGCACAAGGTCCCTCATGGGCCGATCAGAGTCCTCCATGGGCCTGTTAAGTTGTTCAAATAAGGTACATTTCCTCTTTGTCTTTGGAGTCACAGATATGGGAAGATTTAAATTTAAGACTGCTTAATTGTCATCTTCCCAAGTCACATGGTAGAAACCTTCTACATTACAAGATAAAGAGGCTAATGTGTTAACATAACAGAAGTAAACAGGGATAAGACACAGAGAAAGAAACTTCCAGCATCCTTTGAACCCTTGTGCCCAACTATACCTCAAGTCTGCTGTATCCTAGACTTTCAGGTATGTGAGCAAATAAATATATCTCTTTTATAAAGTTGATTTGAGAAGTCCTTTCTATTCTTTGCAGCCATATGCCCTGATTCACACAAATTCCCAACTGACGACATTTCTAATACTTGAAAACATAAGGCCTTACAGAGAGCTGTCTCAAGATTTGCAGATTAATTTAAAGGTTATTGGTTTGGCTCAAGTTTATGGTGATCTTACACACAGTGTATAAAAACAGAAAACACTGTCCCAATCACAAAATTATACCAGGCCTTAGAAAGGCAAAGAAAGTAGAATACCCCTGGGGAAGGAAGCAAGAAGGAAGAGAGTACCCCTTCCAGAGAAAAGTTTCTGTCTCCCTCTCCCCTGAGGGCTGCTGCTATTATGGGTAAGGATCCAGGGAAAACACTAATCATGTTTCCTGTGTGCCCTAGTGAGAATTCCATCAGATCAGGCCTGGCTTCCTCAAGAGAAGTGTGACTACAGGGGCTGCTATCTGTTTCAACCTAAATCTGGTCATAACTTTAAGAACACATAATCCTACCATCATCTGACTCTTCGGGTACTCTTGTAACAGTTGAAATTTCACATCTGTTTGTGTGATGGGATCAACTTGGGAATTACACAGCAATATTTTTATCTTTGTTGTTCCACAGTGTTCATCAGTGCCTTATGAGAGGGCAAAACAATACAGAAAGAACACCCAATTTAAATGATCTTCTAAATAGATTTTTTTTTAACTTATATCATAAGCAATGGTCTGAAGGAAAATTGTGGGCTCACCTACAAGGGTAAGTTTTTGGACATAGAAGTCTGTGTAAGTTTTTTAATATTTTTTTAATCCCAGGACTTTGGTTTTCCAAAGAGAAAAGGACTCAGGTCATATTACTTATTTTTTAATTTGTTTTTTAAAGATTTTATTTATTTATTTCACAGAGGGAGAGAGATCACAAGGAGGCAGAGAGGCAGACAGAGAGAGGGGGAAGCAGGCTCCCTGCTGAGCAGAGAGCCCGATGCGGGCCTCGATCCCAGGACCCTGAGATCATGACCTGAGCCGAAAGCAGAGGCTTTAACCTACTGAGCCACCCAGGCGCCCTATTTTTTAATTTATTTTAAGTAAGTTTCACTGGGTGTAGGAACCAAGGCAAGGCTTGAACTCATAACCCTGAGATCAGGACCTGAGCTGAGATCAAGAGTCAGACATTTAACCAAGTGAGCCACCCAAGCACCTAAGGACCCAGGTCATATTAATCACTAACATTTAGAAAGCATTTACTGTAAGGCAGATGCTTTTTCTTGTTTGAAATATTTTAAACTTTTTAGTCATTGTATTGTCAATTTTGCTGATGAGAAAATGCAAAGAGGTTAGATTCACACAGCTTTGGGACCATAGCTTTCTCTACTATTGCCTTACCTCTACCTTTTCCAGAATCTCAGAACTGCCTACCAGTCTTGGTTTTCTCCAAGTCAGCTCTTTCTGCCCTTTTGTACACCAGCAATTGTAAATCTTTATTACTCTGCATGAAATCTTGACCCTATACTTCGTCATTTTGTTCTACTTTCTGGAAGATTCCTCAACTTCCATTCCTTTTATAGAACTTTTAATAAACACCTTTAATTTCTAAGAACTGTCTTTTGTTCTCTGAATTTTCTTTCTCATGGCATCTTTAATCCTTCCTGTCATGATACTTATTAGAATTTATTCACATTTCTCTTTTGTTTCTTGCACTATATTTATCTCCTCAGGGATATTTTGTTTGTATGTTTTCCACTGGTGTTGGAGGGTTACCTCCAATGCATACTAATCCTGTAGTCGTTGTTCATATTTGAGTGACTAGGTCAGGAAGAGAAGTGATGAGTGCTGGCTCCAGTAGTGTAATTGCTGAGTGCTAGGGTAACTCTATTTTAAACTTTTTGAAGAACCTCCATACTGTTTTCCAGAATGGCTGCACCAGCTTGCATTCCCACCAACAGTGTAGGAGGGTTCCCCTTTCTTCACATCCTCGCCAACATCTGTCGTTTCCTGACTTGTTGATTTTAGCCATTCTGACTGGTGTGAGGTGGTATCTCACTGTGGTTTTGATTTGTGTTTCCCAGATGCCAAGTGATGTTGAGCACTTTTTCATGTGTCTGTTGGCCATTTGGGTGTCTTCTTTGCAAAAATGTCTGTTCACGTCTTCTGCCCATTTCTTGATTGGATTATTTGTTCTTTGGGTGTTGAGTTTGATAAGTTCTTTATAGGTATTGGATACAAGCCCTTTATCTGATATGTCATTTGCAAATATCTTCTCCCATTCTGTCATTTGTCTTTTGGTTTTGTTGACTATTTCTTTTGCTGTGCAAAAGATTTTTATCTTGATGAAGTCCCAATAGTTCATTTTTGCCCTCACTTCCCTTGCCCTTCGTGATGTGTCTAGGAAGAAGTTGCAGAGGCTGAGGTTGAAGAGGTTGCTGCCTGTGCTCTCCTCAAGGATTTTGATGGATTCCTGCCTCACATTTAGGTCTTTCATCCATTTTGAGTTTATTTGTGTGTGTGACATAAGGAAATGGTTCAGTTTCATTCTTCTACATGTGGCTGTCCAATTTTCCCAACACCATTTGTTGAAGAGATTGTCTTTTTTCCATTGGACATTCTTTCCTGCTTTGTCGAAGATTAGTTGACCATAGAGTTAAGGATCCATTTCTGGGCTCTCTATTCTTTCCATTGATCTATGTGTCTGTTTTTATGCGAGTACATACTGTCTTAATGATTACAGCTTTGTAACAGAGCTTGAAGTCCAGAATTCTGATGCCACCAACTTTGATTTTCTTTTTCAACATTCCCTTGGCTATTCAGGATCTTTTCTGGTTCCATACAAATTTTAGGATTATTTGTTCCATTTCTGTGAAAAAAGTTGATGGTATTTTGATGGGGATTGCATTGAATGTGTAGATTGTTCTAGGTAGCATAGACATTTTCACAATATTTGTTATTCCAATCCATGAGCATGGAACGTTTTTGCATTTCTTTGTGCCTTCATCAATTTCTTTCATGAGAATTCTATAGTTTTCCGAGTACAGATCCTTTGCCTCTTTGGTTGGATTTATTCCTAAGTATCTTATGGGTTTGGGTGCAAATGTAAATGGGATCAACTCCTTAATTTCTCTTTCTTCTATCTCATTGTTGGTGTATAGAAATGCAACTGATTCCTGTGCATTGATTTTATATCCTGCCACTTTACTGAATTTCTGTATGAGTTCTAGTAGTTTTGGGGCGGAGTCTTTTGTATTTTCCACATAAAGTGTCATATCATCTGCAAGAGTGAGAGTTTGACTTCTTTGCTGATTCGGATATATTTTATTTTTTTGTTGTTGTCTGATTGTTGAGGCTAGGATTTTTAATACTATGTTGAATAGCAGTGATGGTAGTGGACATCCCTGCCATGTTCCTGACCTTAGGGGAAAAGCTCTCAGTTTTTCCTCATTGAGAATGATATTAGCTGTGGGTTTTTCATACATGGCTTTTATGATATTGAGGTTTATACCATTCATCCCTACACTGTGAAGAGATTTAATCAAGAAAGGATGCTGTACTTTGCCAAATACTTTTTCTGCACCTACTGAGAGTATCATCTGGTTCTTGTCTTTTCTTTTATTAATGTAGTGTATCACATTGAATGATTTGTGGATGTTGAACCAACTTTACAGCCCAGGAATAAGTCCCACTTGGTCGTGGTGAATAATCCTTTTAATGTTGGCTAGTATTTTGGTGAGAATTTTTGCATCCATGTTCATCAGGAATATTGATCTGTAATTCTCCTTTTTGATGGGGGTCTTTGTCTGGTTTGGGGATCAAGGTAATGGTGGCCTCATAAAATAAGTTTGGAAGTTTTCTTTCCATTTCCATTTTTTGGAACAGTTTCAAGAGAATAGGTATTAATTCTTCTTTGAATGTTCGGTAGAATTCCCCTGGGAAGCCATCTGGCCCTGGGTTCTTGTTTTTGGGAAATTCTTGATTACTGCTTCAATTTCCTTATTGGTTATGGGTCTGTTCAGACCAGATTTCTTTCTTTCTCCGTTTCTCTATTTCTTCCTGGCTCCGTTTTGGTAGTTTATATGTCTCTAGGAATGCATCCATTTCTTCCAGATTGTCTAATTTCTTGGCATATAGTTGTTCATAAATCTTCTTGTAATTCTATTTCTTCAGTGTTGATTGTGATCTCTCCTCTTTCATTAATTAATTCTTATTAATTCTTTCAAAGAACCAGTTCCTAGCTTTTTTGATCTGTTCTGCTGTTCTTTTGGTTTCTATTTCATTGATTTCTGTTCTTATCTTTATTATTTCTCTTCTCCTGCTGAGGTTAGGCTTTATTTGATGTTCATTCTCCAGCTCCTTTAGGTGCAGTGTTAGGTTGTCTATTTGAGATCTTTCTTGTTTCTTGAGAAAAGCTTGTATTGCTATATACTTTCCTCTTAGGACCACCTTTTCTTCATCCCAAAGATTCTGAACAGCTATGTTTTCATCTTAATTTGTTCCATGAATTTTTTTAAATTCTTCTTTAATTTCCTGGTTGACCCATTCATTCTTTAGTAGGATGTTCTTTAGCCTCCATGCATTTGAGTTCTTTCCAACTTTCCTCTTGTGATTGAATTCCAGTTTCAAAGCATTGTGGTCCAAAAATATGTAGGGAATGAGCCCAATATTTTGGTACTGGTTTGATAACTGATTTGTGAGCCAGGAT
Source organism: Ailurus styani (assembly GCA_002007465.1). NCBI lineage: Eukaryota > Metazoa > Chordata > Mammalia > Carnivora > Ailuridae > Ailurus > Ailurus styani. The sequence continues at coordinate 516,066 of LNAC01000526.1, read as the reverse complement.
GTGATCTATTCTGGAGAATGTTCCATGTGCTCTAGAAAAGAATGCATATTCTGTAGCTTTTGGATGGAATGTTCTGAATACATTTGTGAAGTCTACCTGGACCTGTGTGTCGTTTATAGACCTTATTTCCTTATTAATCTTTTGCTTAGATGATCTGTCCATTTCAGTGAGGGGGTTTTAAAATCCCCTACTATTATTGTATTATTGTTAATGTGTTTCTTTTTGTTATTAATTGGCTTATATAATTGGATGCTCCCATGTTAGGGGCAAAAATATTTACAATTATTGGATCTTCTTGTTGGATAGATCCTTTAAGTATGATATAGTGTCCTTCCTCATCTCTTACTACAGTCTTTGGTTTCAAATCTAATTTTTCTGGTGGCACCTGGGTGGCTCAGTCATTAAGCATCTGCCTTTGGCTCAGGTCAGATCCCAGGGTCCTAGGATCGAGCCCAACATTGGGTTCCCTGCTCAGCAGGGAGCCTGCTTCTCCCTCTCCCCCCACCCTGCTTGTGTTCCCTCTCTCATTGTGTTTCTCTGTCAAATAAATATTTTTTAAAAAAATAAATTAAAACAAAATAAAATCTAATTTGTCTGATATAAGGATTGCCAACCCAGCTTTCTTTTGATGTGCATTAGCATGATAAATGGTTTTCCACCCCCTCGCCATAAATCTGGAGGAGACTTTGGGTCTAAAATGAATCTCTTGCAGACAGCATATCAATGGGTCTTGCTTTTTGTCCAGTCAGATCCCATGTCTTTTGATTGGGGCATTTATCCCATTTACATTCAGGGGAACTATTGAAAGATATGAATTTAGTGCCATTGTATTGCCTATCAGGTGACTATTACTGCATATTGTCTCTGTTCTTTTTTTGGTCTGTGTTACTTTTGGGCTCTCTCTTTGCTTAGAGGACTCCTTCCAATATTTTTTGTACTGCTGGTTTGGTGATCACAAATTCTTTTATTTTCTGTTTTCCTAGAAGCTTTTTATCACTCCTATTTTCAATGACAGCCTAGCTGGAATAAAGCATTCTTAGCTGCATATTTTTCCTGTTTAGTACACTGAATATGTCATATCAGGCCTTTCTGGCCTGCCAGGTCTCTCTGGATAGATCTGCTGCCAATCTAATGTTTCTACCATTATAAGTTACGACCTCTTGTCCCAAGCTGCTTTCAGGATTTTCTCTTTGTCTTTGAGATTTGTAAGTTGTACTAGTAGATATCAGGGTATTGACCTATTTTTATTGATTTTGGGGAGGTTCTCTGGGCCTTCTGAATTTTGATGCCTGTTTCCTTCCATATATATGTGTGTATGTGTGTGTGTGTTTGTGTGTGTGTGTGTGTATTAACTATATATGTAACTGGCTGCTCCCATGTTTGGGGAATAAATATTTACAATTGTTAGATCTTCTTGTTGGATAGGCCCTTTAAGTAACTATTTAAGTAACTAAGTAACTATTAACTATTCAAATATAGTTATCCACTATAATTTGCTCCAATATACCTTCTGACCCTCTCTTTCTTCTTCTTCTGTGATCCCAATTATTCTAGTATTGTTTTGCTTTATGGTATCATTTACCTCTCAAATTCTCCCCTGGTGACCTAGTACTTGTTTATCTCTCTTTTTCTCAGCTTCTTTATTCTCCATCATTTGGTCTTTGATGTCACTAATTCTGTCTTCTGCCTCATTTATCCTAGCAGTTAGAGCCTACATTTTTGACTGCACCTCATTAATAGCCTTTCTGATTTCGACTTGGTAAGATTTTATTTCCCCAGAAATGGATTCTCTAGTGTCTTCTCTGCTTTTTTCGAAGCCCAGCTAGTATCTTTATAATTGTTATTCTGAACTCTAGTCATCTTACTAATGTCCATATTAATTAGATCCCTGGTAGTTGGTACTGCCTCTTGTTCTATTTTTTTGAGATGACTTTTTCCATTTTGTCAAGAGAAGAACAGATAAATGAGAGAACAAAAGGCTAAAAGGGTAACAACAACCCCAGAGAAATATACACTAAACAAATCAGAAGAGACCTGAAACTGGGGGGAAAAGAAAAGAAAAGAAAAGAAAAGAAAAAAATAGATATAGATACAGATATATATCAGGCTGGTAAATAGAACAGAGCCATACACTAGATTTTGAGTGTATTTTGGTCTGTTAGAAGAAACTGCACTTCAAAATTTTATTTATTTTTTTTAAAGATTTTATTTATTCATTTGACAAACAGAGAGAGATTACAAGTAGGCAGGGAGGCAGGCAGAGAGAGAGGAGGAAGCAGGCTCCCCGCTGAGCAGAGAGCCCCATGTGGGCCTCGATCCCAGGACCCTGGGATCATGACCTGAGCCGAAGGCAGTGGCTTTAACCCACTGAGCCACCCAGGCGCCCTGCACTTCAAAATTTTAAAGAAAGAAAAACATATATGGGGATGCCTGGGTGGCTCAATCAGTTAAGCATCTACCTTCAGCTCAAGTCATGATTCCAGGGTCCTGGGACTGAGTCCCACATCAGGTTCCCTGCTCACTGGGAAACCTGCTTCCCCCTCTGCCTGCTGCTTCCCCTGCTTGTGCTCTCTCTCTCTGACAAATAAATAAATAAAATCTTAAAAAAAAAACAAATATATACACAAATAAGGTTAAATACAATGAAGGGATAGAATATGACTGTAAAAATGTAAATTAAAAAAACATTTTAAATTAGGAATTGATAAGAAATTGTTTGAAAAAAGAAAGAAGAAAAATTTTTAAAAAGAGAGAGAAAGAGAATGTGATCAGGTGGGTGAATGGAACAGAGCCATAAACTAGATTTGGGGTATATTTTGGTCTGTTAGAAGAAACTGCATCCTAAAATTTTAAAGAAAGAAAAACTTATATATATATATATGTGCGTGCACATATACATTACATATACATATATATATATAATAAGGTTAAATACAATGAAGGGTTAGACTATGACTGTAAAAATGAAAATTAAAAAAGGAATTGATAAGAAGTTGGTTGAAAAAGGAGAGAAGAATAATTCAAAAAGAAAGAAAAATTTAAAAATTAAAGTTGAAAGACTAAGGAATCATGGGGGTGGGAGGGAGCCATGAATTCTACGGGCTGTATTCCCCTAGCACTGGAGAATTGCAGTTCTCATTGATTGGTAAACTTGGTCTTGGCTGATTATTCTAGCTGATCTTCTAAGGGAAAGGCCTGTTGTGGTGATTCTCAAATGTCTTTGCCCAAGGTGGAACTACACCGCCCTCACCAGGGGCCAGGCTAAGAAATCTGCTTGGTTATGCTCTCAGTAGCTTTTGTTCCCTGAAGGCTTTCCATACAGCTTTGGAGGACAGGAATGAAAATGGAAGCCTCCCAATCTCCAGCCCCATAGGAGCGGAGCGCTCAGGGTCCCACTCCTCAGTGCGCCCTCAGAGAAAAGCAGTCAGTCACTCCTGTCTCCCTGGTCTCTAGCTGCATTCTGAGCTCACCCGGCCTGTGACTGAGTGTTTCTGGTGCGCAGCCCCGTTTGGAGTCTCCAAACCCAACAGGTTCCTGCAGCCGCTCCCACACCGCTCCTCCCAGAGGAGGAAGGAGGGGGTCTCCCTGGATCTGCCACTTGTGGGGTCTCTGCTTGAAGAGTAGTGGCCCAACTGTGCCTTGGATCACAGTTTAAGGTAACCCCAAGCTGACAGCCCACTCAGGTCACGCTTTGCCGCCGGCTTCCCTAGGTATCAGCCTGGGAGCTCTGCCACACTCAGGCACCCCCAGTCTTTCTGTGACCCTGTGGTCCTGAGACCACATTGTCCCAGCGAGTGTTCCACCACCACCACCACCCCTCCACTCCCCCACCCCCACCCCCAGTCTTAGCCACTGGAGCAACACCCCTCACAGGAGCAGATTTCTAAAAGTTCTGATTTTGTGCTCTGCTGCTCTATCCCTTGCTGGTAGTTGGCTGACAGAAGCTTTCTTTTCCACCCACCCTGTGGTCTCTCTAACCATATATTACCTCAGAGTCACTTCTCTGCACCTCCTACCTTGCAGAAAGTGGTGGTTTTCTATTCCTAGAGTTGCAGCTATTATTTTCTTCATTCTCCAGTTGAGTTTGTAGGTGTTCAGAATGGTCTCATAGCTATCTAGCTGAATTCCTGGGACCAGACGAAACTTAGGTCTTCTACTCCTCTGCCATCTTGGACTCCTCCCAGCCTGTGGAACTTCACTCTTGCCACGAAACCCCAACTGTCCTACATCTCTTCTGATCATTACCTTTCTAATTGGCTTTTACCATGGCATATGCTCAGATCTCTATAAGCTAAGAGAAGAAAAAGAAAAAAAGAAAAAGAAAAAAATTTTAATAAAATGGTACTTAAACCCTATTACACCTTTTCATGACAATCTCTTTCCTTTCTCAGGCACCAAGAACATTGAAGTAATTGTCCACATTTGTTTCTCTAGCTACTTATTTCCCAGTAATTATTCAGCTACTGCAATCCTGCCTTTGCTGTCATCCATGGCAACTGTTCTCATCAAGTGACACCTTTATTAAATCTAATTGCTACTTTTCATTATCATACTTGACCTGTCTAGCACTTGACACCAGTGCCTCCCCTGTCTTCCTCAAACCACAATATCCAGGTTTCCTCCCTGATGCTCTATTAGCTCCTCCTTAGTATTCCCCATGAGTTCCTCTTATACTGTTTATTTTTTGAATATTAATATTTTTCAAGATTCTGCACTGAGTTTCTTCTATTCTCACTCTAAAGATAATTTATAAACTATTTCTTCTGGGGCACCTGAGTGACTCAGTCAGTTAAGTGTCTTCCTTCAGCTGAGGTCATGATCCCCAGGTCTTTGGATCAAGCCCCACATCAGGCCCCCTGTTCAGCAGGGAGACTGCTTCTCCCTGTGCCCCTCACCCTGCTTCTGCTCTCTGTCTCACTCTCTCCCTTGCAAGTAAATAAATAAAATCTTTTTTAAAAGAATTTCTTCTAATCCTGTAACTCTAGTTATCAGCTACATTATAATAAGCAAAAAAACTATAATTATAATCCACTAAAATTTTTCTCTTTTATTCTAAATTCATATATGCAATTACTTACTGGACATTTGAACCAAGTTGATCCATGAACACTCAAAAATCAACATCTGTTTCCCTCATCTCCCAATCTCACAAATCTCCTTCTCCTATATTCCTCATCTATGGATGCCACATCATCTGCCTAGTTGCCTAAGTCAGATACTGTGTATCTCCCCCAAGGTCCTAGTTCCCCTCTTATATGCAGAATCAACACTTTTTTTAAATTCTGTTCTATTCTATTATATGATATCTCACCAACAGATCCAGTTCTACCCAACCCCACTATTCTTGTCAGGCAACAGACATAATTTGTCCCTCTGCCTTGAATCTTATTCTCTAGAAAGTCTACTCTGAAATTCTTCCCCAAGACAGTTTCTTCCTATCATATTCTTATTCAAATCTATACTCCTCATTCATAGCACTCATCACAATTGCAAATAAATGATTCATTATGTTGTTTGCCATTTGAGTCCTTCAAAAAATGTAAGCTCCCTGAGGAAACACAACACTCATAATATTTGTTGGATGAAGAAATGAATAAATCCTTCTTAAATTCATTTTCCACACTGCCGCCAGCCTAATCTTTCTAAAACAGTCATGTCACTCTACTGTATAAAAGTCTTTGAGGGACTCCCACTTTAGCAATTGACTTTACATCTAAAACTTTTTAGCATGGAATACAAGATTCTCTATGACCTGGCTTGCTTATCTCTCCAGCTTTGTTTCTTATAATGACTGATTGCTTAATATCACTGATCTTCTTCAAACTTACTGCAGATAAATTAAATACTTCAAAAATGAAAAAGGAGAAGGAACACCCTTTTTGTATTTTATCCTGCTCATATTAAGAGAACAAATGAATAGGGGCACCTGAATTGCTCAGTCGGTTAAGCATCTACCTTCAGCTCAGGTCATGATCCCAGGGTCCTGGGATTGAGCCCCACACTGGGCTCCATGCTCAGCTAGGAGACTGCTTCTCTCTCTGCCCCTCTCTCCTACTCATGCTCTTTCTCTCTGTGTGTCTAAAATAAATAAATAAGACCTTTTAAAAAAGAGAGAGAGAACAAATGAATAAAAATTATTGAATAGAGCAGCAGCCTTATTTCAAATAAACACCTTAAATTACCTGGGATGCTTCTTTATTAAAAACCAAAGAATATTCCAGGAAAATTAGAATTAAGTATAGCACACCCTGATAGAATTCCGTAACAGGAGTTACTTACCTGGTATTACTCAACTTTGGACATCAGAATCTTAAAAAATGTAATGTCCATTAGGTTTAGGGAGATATAGATAGATAGATAGATAGATAGATAGATAGATAGATAGACTAATAGATAAACATGTGGAGCATTTCCTGAGAGTATAAAGGAATCTATTGAAAATAACTAAACTAGGCCACCTGCCTGGCTCAGATAGAGCATAAGACTCTTGATCTCTGGGTTGTGAGTTCAAGCCCCATGTTGGGTGTAGAGATTACTTAAAAATAACTTTAAAATTAAAAAAAATTTTAAGAAAATAACTAAGCCAACTCTAAAGTGGGAATTATATAAAATTTGTTACACATATCTAGGAAGGTAGAACTCTATGTCCTTCCTTCCCCAGTAAATGACCTCTAATTAACCCAAGACAGACTCCAAACAAATAATTTAATCAAACCCTTGCAAAAGAGTAGTTTCCAAACTTCTATTTTGTCATTACATAGTTAGAGGTATGCTGAAAATGAAATACTCGGTAAATGGTCAGCTTCCTGTATTTCTAATAGACCCAAGTCTGCCTAATTCGAAACCAGGGAACAGGACGGGATTCAATGAAATACTCCATGATAATATCAATTATGCCTTTGGAGAATAATTTGACTTCACAGATTTGACAATAAGAAAATATTTTTCTTCTTTCTTAAAAGTATAGTCTATCTTGGAAAGAGTTCATGTGGGTGATTTTTATTTTGGGGGAAGAAAGTGGGAGATTCAATAGTTATTTACCAGACAAGTGAAAGAATAAAGAGAAGTCTACAACTCACACTGGTGGAAACCTTAAAGAGGACCAATTTTGAGTGTCTGATCAGTTCTTCAGGGTCCTGGGGTACCAAGGTCTCTGATACAGTCATTCTCACTTCCAAAGTGACTTAGGACTTAGAGCACCAGCATCCACTAAAGACTATCCTGCATGAGTCCTACCAAATTTCATTTTGAACAGATCCATTCAGATTTGGCTAATAATACTTCTAAGAAGGAAAATGTGAATCTTGAGGGGAATGTCAACCCTCACAAGTAAAAACAGAATTACCTAAAATCTACATAGGGAGTAGTAATGGTTTCATGAGTGTATACTTATTCCTAAACTCATCGAGTTGTATATATTAACTATGTACAGCTTTAAATGTGTGTGTGTGTATATATATATATGTATATACATATGTGTGTGTATATATGTACATACATATATATATATGAAATAAATACAAATACATCATGAATCACACAACCAAAAAAGAATATGGAACACCATGGGCAGATTTAGTAAGTAATGCTCTTACTGGGTGTTATACACAACTGATAAATTGTAGAACACTACATCTGAGACTAATGATATACTATACGTTGGTTAATTGATTTTAAATTAAAAAAAAAAAGGGTGGTGTGCCTGGGTGGCTCAGTTGGTTAAGCCTCTGTCTTTGGCTCAGGNGACTAATGATATACTATACGTTGGTTAATTGATTTTAAATTAAAAAAAAAAAGGGTGGTGTGCCTGGGTGGCTCAGTTGGTTAAGCCTCTGTCTTTGGCTCAGGTCATGATCCCAAGGTCCTGGGATCGAGTCCCGCATCGGGCTCCTTGCTCAGTGAGGAGCCTGCTTCTCCCTCTGACTGCTGCCCCCCCCCCCCGCTTGTGCTCTCTGACAAATAAGTAAATAAAATCTTAAAAGAAGAAGGAGGAGGAGGAGGAGGAGGAGGAGGAGGAAGGAAGGAAGGAAGGAAGGAAGGAATGCTCTTGCAAAGAGGTCCAAATATGAAGACAGGGAAAAAGAGTTGATGACAACTGTATGGTAACTGGTCCATGGCAGATTCAATTTCTTACATGATTTTCTTTTGAACATGAGGAAAAGTCACCTTTAGAAATAGTTTGGGGTTTTTTATCATCCTGCACTATAATTTCCATTTGTCACCCAAACCCATCGGTAAAACCTAGTACACCCACAGTCTTCTGTGTGGTGAATATGGAGAACAAAGGCGCAGGACAGTAAAAGGAAGTATGATTTGCCCACATCTCATGTGTACCTTTTGGTACTTACAGAAACAGAGCTGTTAACACTCAAGAAAACTGGATTAGGAGGCAAAATCTGGCTCATAATAGAGGTGGAGATGGCGAGGAGAACATGCTTTGGAGAACATTTGCTAGACATAAACTTGAGAATAGATACGACACCCTCCTTTCAACCCTCATACAGCAGCATAAGAGGACATTTAAGGAGAAGCAAAGCTGGCACCTGAGTTATAGCAATTGTATTGAATGATTTAGAATGTGACATCCTCCCAGTTCTTACTCAGCAAGGTACTGGTGATCATAATTAAGTGGTTTGGGTTAAAAGAACTGACTCTGGGCTCCGAGAATCTTTTGTTTCCCTCAGGCTGTTGTGTCAAGATTTTTCTGAGATATTTTCATCTTTAATTCGTGGCCTTTGCAGATGAGTCTTTGCTTATGAACCCTGGGATGACTGTGTAATACTCTTTTCCTCCCACTAGAATGATCTGATTCGTTATCCTATGTGCTTTCTTAAATAACCACCTTCCCTGTGCAGAATTAGCATTCTTTGACCTGACTGCTTTATCTCTTGTTTGTTGTGACAATGGGAAATGTTTCAATGTCTCTTGTGGCTAGAAGAGACTATTTCGGCTGGAGTCCAGAATGAAAATACATCTAATACTTGGATAATACCATTACATGTCCTTCAGTAGTGGGTGCTGTGGTGGTAACCAGGCACTCACTCCCACAGGACTCAGGCACTCAATCCCTCAGCCCCGGTTTGTGTTGTCTACTGCTGGCTCATAGCTGAGAACCTCCCAGGGAACTGCCCTGAGCTGAGGGAGCTTCCTTGATTCTGTTCATGTTTCTCTGCCCACCCCAGATCACCCTGCTTCAAAGTAGATACAAAGACTTGGCCCCCTTGCCTTAATTGGAACAACACTGAAGGCCACTCCAGCTCCAGAACTCCTGCAGGATGGACTGAGATCATGGCAATCAGGTTTGCAGATCAGCTTCTTTCTCTGTTTTCCTTACTTTCTTATAAAACTTTTATATGCAACCATTCATCTCAGAGCTTATTCTAGGGAACCCAATCTAATGACTAATACTATCAAGATTTAAAGGTCACTTCATTTCCAATATTTTATGGGTTAGATAGATCTACTTGAATTCATTAGATCCACTGAAATATGGAAACAGAAATTAATAATTGAGGACAGGTCACCTGGGTGGCTCAGTCGGTTAAGTGTCTGCCTTCAGCTCAGGTCATGATCTCAGGGTCCTGGGATTGAGCCCGGAGTTGGGCTCCCTGCTCAACAGGGAGAATTCTTCTCCCTTCCTCTTCCCCCCTCCCCTCTGCTGGTGCGCTCATGTTCTCTCTCTCTCAAATAAATAAATAAAATTTTTAAATAAAAAAACAATTGAGGACACATACTGCCATTATGAAAGAAATACCTAATTCATAATTCTTTAAATATTCTTCAAATTTTTGGTTATTTTTGCATTTAGTAACTTAAATCTATTCATATAGAGTTCTTTTAATAATGAGTTTATAGGGGAAATATGAATTCGATGAAGAAAAGTGTACTGACTCAAGTTTTATTCAGTTCTGAATATTTCATTTGTCCTAATTTTAGTGCAAAGCATTTCTAGATAATTTGAAAAAGCTTGTGCATAACTTGCCTTTGTTTTTAGTTCTAAAACTTCAGCTTCAGTGTTAAATATGAAGATTTTTTTTTAATCTCAAGAGAACCTCCAAGTACAACTCTGAGTTTATCTGCCCAGTATCCCTTCCTATGGAGAAACTCCCCATCCCTACAACTTATGGTCCTGATGGAGTGTCAGTCATGATACTACTCTACCCCAAGCATGAGCAGTGATCCAGACTGGGCAATAAGAGTACTCTATCTCCTTAGCATTTGAGTCTATGAACTAAATAGGGTGAAAGAGACTCTTCTCTGGGATGGATATACACATGATGGAAAGAAAAAGGATATAACCTTGCAGCTTCCTATAGCCAGCTCTTCCTCTGTGGGCCAAGATCTTGACAACAGAATGAAGCCAGTGCCCAGAGAGAAGCAAAGCCAAAAGATGATAGCATTCAAGCCCCAAGTTACAGTGAGGGGATACAGCTTGTCTTTTGGACTTCACAATTATATAAGCCAATCAACTGTATTTTACTCGACTAGTGTGAGTTGGATTTCTGTCACTTCAAAAGATACCTAATGCAAAGTTTTACATCACCACCTTTATACTCACCGTCATCCCTCTGAGGACTTAATTTCCAGCATCTTTTTCTTAAGACCAAAGGCAAGGGCCACTACATTCCACATACAGCTAGAATTTCCCAATCTTTTCCCCACCCTCTTCTAGCTCTTTTCCTTCTGTAGCCATAACACCTGGTTAGTGGTAGTCAGCTGATGCTTACATTTATTCATAAAGCACTACTTTACCATTTTGCAGCAAATATCACTTTCCATTTGTGAACACAGACCAGTTTCTATTCCAGAGATGTAAGTCCTGGTGTACTACATTTTCTCTGACTTAATAATTTGTCTGTGTGCAAATGAGCTTTCAGACTGTGAAACTGCAGCCAAAGCACCACGGTTTCCCTGATGGCAATTTTCTCAAATTGCTGACATATTGCCTAGGAAAAAATAGCCTCTGGAGTGCTAAATTTGCAAACTTCAATCTGTTGAGGCAGCAAATATCACATGCTTCATTAGAATAGTGAAGGGAAGTCAGTCATAGGACAATTAATTATGGAAAGTTGCCACTCAAGTGCCTAATAATGCTGGCTTTTCATGCCATTTTCAATCCATTCCAAGAATCACAGTGACAAGATTAGCTCATCAAACAAGTGATTTTTGTAACTCTAGAGTAAAATTATTCTACAAATGAAAAGCCCATGACTTGGACTATAAAGCAAGTTTAAGTTGATGTTCAACGCATCTGTTCACTGCTGACATTTTCACAGGTGCTCAAGAAGCGTGAATATGGAGGCTCAAATAGAAGCACAAGCAGAACACACACAGTTGATCTCTCTTTGGTAGTCACAAGGGAAGCTTTGTAGCTTATATAAAGCATGATTTGTACCTTATTTGCATAAGCAATTCTCGATTATAGAATCACAGGATGTTAGGATCAGGAAGCACATAACAGATCCTCTAGTATAATTCCTTGAAATTGAGACTCAGGGAGGTGTAATAATTCACCTAAGACTTCACAGCTGGTGACTGACATAGCCAGGAGAGGGCAGATCCATTTCCTTACAATTTGTTTGGAGCTACCTCACCACTTCTCTTCTGTAAACTGTTTCTTGACCATAAATCATTGGTTTGCTCCAACCTCTAGCTGTGATTTGGTGGCAAAAGCATTAGACCCAGGGTTAGAGTGCCAAGATTTAAGTCCTGGCCATGACACTGTAGATTTATGATCTTGGTTAAATCAGGTAATGTTTCTGAGCTCCATTTTCTGCATCTTCATATTTTCCTCTATCTTATGGGGCTGTTACTAGAATCAAATAAATTAAAACACATAAAGCACTTTGGTAGACTACAAATCACTTTGCAAATGTAACGTATAATATTTATAACCAAACTGTAACCATGGTAAAAAGAAAAAAATCAATCATAGCAATCATCAGTAACTGTTCAGTACTGTTCTTGGCATAGTATTGAGGTAATTATTCCACAAGGAACTTTCCCAGAGGGTGAATCCCTATCTACAAGCAGTTTATATTCCAAAGAATAACAAAGGAACTAATGGATTTCTGTTCTTTGTCTAAGTCACAAAAGTCAGAGTTTTTTGCCTATTAAAGATGTGATGAATCTGGGAGACTGTCATTTAGGATGCCTTTGGCTGTGGGTACCAGGAAGCCCTGACTCAAAGTGTCTTAAACAACAGAGGTAGGACAACTTCAACTATAGTTTGTCAAGGTCCCAATTCAACTTCTTAGCAATTCTCTTGGCTCTGCCCTTCTTATATTGGCATCTTCCTCAACTATTAGCAAAATGGTTGCAGCATTTCCAAGTATCACATCCCAACAAGATAAAGTTGTTGAAAAGGTCTGCATCTTTAGTGTCAGCTACTTAAAAGCAAAGAAGCTTTTCCAGAAGTCTGCGGCAGACCTGTCCCCATACCTCCTCGGCTGGAAGTGGATACCATAGAACTCCTCCAAATGGCTTAAGATAGTTAGAATACATTTGCCTGAGTGGCAGATGGAGCCAACTTTTCCTTGAGCTTAGGTTGTATGGTGAAGGGGTGGGTACTTAAGCAAAATTAGGAAAGAGAGATGCAAAGAATTCTTTTTTTTTTTTTGATGCAAAGAATTCTGATGCCATACCTCTTTCATTGTTCTGTGGCTTCATCATTAGTAATGCCTCCTAGGCAGCAAGTATCTATAATGGTGATGGCCCTGGTAGAGCCAGAGGTGAGCCTGTCTACTGATACCAGTTCAGTCTCTAGGTTGTCAATTGTGAAACAGTGAGGAGTACCTAGAAACTAAATCAGTTTGAGTTTTGTCAGCACTCTGTTTCTTTCTTGTATGTTACCTTGCTTTATGGTGTTAGATCAAGAAGCATGCTGGAAAACAGAAGAACAAGTTGTAAGTAATCATAACAAGTTTAGTGGGAGAAAAAGATGGATTTTCAGAGATCTAGAAACAAAAGCAGCATCAGTCTGGAAGATTGAGAAAAATAATTATCTGAGGTTGAGAAAATGTCATCAGATGGATTCAAGAATGACTTAGGAAATGTGACTAAACACATGCAGAAGGTCAAGAAGAAAGCAGGAAATCAGGGCACCTGGGTGGCTCAGTCCATTAAGTGTCTGCTTTCAGTTCAGGTCATGATCCCGTGGTCCTGGAATTGAACCCAGCATCAGGCTCCCTGCTTAGTGGGGAGCCTGCGTCTCCCTCTCCCTCTATCCCCGGGCTCATGCTATGTCACTCTCTCTTTATCTCAAATAAATAAATAAAATCTAAAAAAAAAAAAAAAAAGCAGAAACTCAAAGAGCAAGGTTGGCAGGACAGTCCAAATGGAGAAAGACATTCATGTTCAAAACAGGTTTATGAAAATATAAAAGCCAAAGAAACCCACTTGAAAGCCAGATTTGGCTCTTGGGTTGCCAATCTGTGACTCTTGGTAGAAGAGAAGAATCATTTGAAGATATATAATTTCTAATATTCAAATGTAGAAACATTTGCAGAAGCCTAAAGTTTGATCCTTTTTTTCTAAAATATTTCTGTCCTTTATTTTGTGTTTAAATTTTCCATATATCCAATTCTTTTCCAAAAACCAAGTCTTTTGGGTTCTATTTCATTTGTATGAATTTCACATACAATATCAAATGTAAAGAGTTTCTCTAAATTATTATCCCAAAACATTTTATGTTGTCAAGACTGATTCTCAACATAAATAAAACAGATCATATTCCTTGCAGTAAGATTCTTAAATACACAGGCAATTCAATCGTCTTGTTTTCTTTCTATTCAAGTGGCAGCAGATCTAGCAGGAATTTAATGTGCTTTTGTTGTATCCAGTGTATCAAAGATGGCTGCTTTCCACTTCTCTTTTAAGCATCCTGAGCTGTATGTGCCAACCATATTCAAACAAAGAGAGTGGGTGATTTCCTACACCATTTTATAGAGGGTTTTGCTTTGCAGCCATAGTGTTAATAGTCACCCTGCAGCTTAGCTTTGCAATCTTATTTTTTCTCATCCTATTCTTGCCCCCAAATTGAATTACCATAAAAGACAACTGAAGTCACCTTCTCAACCATGTCAGGAGACCAGGGAGATGACTGCATAAATGTCAAAATAAGTCGGTGTTCCTAAACACATCGAGACAGGGTAAATGTACCTGAATCTATTTTTGGCTGGTGAAAACTCTTACCATTTCTGGCAGTGTGAACAGTCACGCGCATGCAATCTCAGCTCAATGCAAACGCTGGCAGTAGCTTTGATTTGTTTCTATGGTTTCAAATCACTGCAGGTAACAGCTGTGATGCAGCTTATAGTAATGTCTTCTGGTAAAACTCTGATTACGATACCTCCTTGTCCAGCTCCCTTTAAGAAATACAAAACCAGCAATTCTGATTTTCTGAGTTTGTTTTTTTAATCACTACTTTAAGTGCTTGATGTTTCTTTGATTACGGTGTAGAGAGAATAGGAGTTTGGGTTAGGTTAATGAAATATGTAAGTGCCAAAGAGGAAAAATGTAAGTTTTGAATTTTAAGATTGAAGGCTTAGGCCTCCTCTTATGTTATCTGGCTGATACTTCTGACTCAATAATCATCACTGATAATTTTTTTTTTAGTATTTTTTAGTATTTATTTATTTGAGAGCGAGAGAGAGCACAAGTTGGGCTGGGGGGAGCAGAAGAGGGAGAGAGAAAAGTAAACTTCCCACTGAGCAGGGAGCCCAATCCCAGAACCCTGGGATCATGACCTGAGTTGAAGGCAGACACGTAACCAACTGAGCCACTCAGGTGCCCCTATCATCACTGATATTTAATGAGATCCCAATGTGCCTGCTCCAGTCTTTCATTTGGATGGTATTTTACTATGCAACTATTCACTTTGGTCAGTTGAAAACATTTAAATGGAACATTCCTAAATAAGTCATTTACCTAAGGTGATCCTTAAGAAATGTAAGGAGTCACAATCAAAGCTAGATATATTCATTATGATGAGGGTAACAAGGAAAAAAAGAATTTATTATGGTGAAAATAGGAAAAAAAATATTTTTTAATTCTAGACCCACCACTTCCTGCCATAGTAAATCTGTGAGAGACATTTGCAGAATGGATACTATACAAAAATATATACTTTAGGGCGCCTGGGTGGCTCAGTGGGTTAAAGCCTCTGCTTTCGGCTCAGGTCATGATCTCAGCGTCCTGGGATCGAGGCCCGCATCGGGCTCTCTGCTCAGCAGGGAGCCTGCTTCCTCCTCTCCCTGTCTCTCTGCCTGCCTCTCTGCCTACTTTTAATCTCTCTCTCTGTGTCAAATAAATAAATAAAATCTTTTAAAAAATATATATAAATATATATATATACTTTATTCTATAGGACTTTGACTAAAAACTCCTGTGAGACTCTTACTCTTATGTAGTGGGTTGAATAGTATCCCCCCAAATTTTAGATATACTCAGAACTTTAGAAGATCATTCTATTTGGAAATAAGGTCTTCGTAGATGTAATTAGATCAGATGAGGTCATACTGAAGCAGGGTATGGGGACCCGAAATCCAATCACTATTGTCCTTATAAGAAAAGGAGAAACATGCAGAGAGACACATGAGGAAGAAGTCTATATGATAACAGAGGCAGATATTGGAGTGATATAGCTCCATGACAAAGACCTCTGAAGATCACCAGCAACCACCAGTAGCTATGAGAGAAGCATGAAACAAATTCTCCCTCAGAACCTCCAGAAGGAACCAACCTTATCAACACCTTGATTTCAGACTTCTGGCCTCCCAAACTATGAGAAAAGAAATTCCTATTGTTTTAAGTCACCCACTTTGTGGTACATTTTTATAGTAACTCTAGGAAATTAATACACCTTACAGGGGGCTGAGTCAGGTATATCCCACAGAGTCCTTTTATCCATGTTCCTAAGACTAAAATTTGGCCCTTTTGGCTCCTTTCTTTAAGCCTACAGCCTTTAGCTACCAAGGCATTCCACCCTCACAGAAGAATGACCAACTCAAAGAAAAAGGTTTTTTCTTAGTTTTGCGCATAGGAAGCCTTATAGTCCATCCCAAGCCTTCATTCCCACTAGATTCCACCTTGACCCTGAAAGAGAACTAGAGGCTCCTTTCCAAGTCAGAAGCTTCACCCATCCTAAGGCCTTCTTATGATATCAGCTAAGTGGGAATTTAGAGAAAGAAGGAATTTAAAGAACAGTCCAAATTAAAGGAAGTGCCCTTACCTCTTTTTAAATTTTATTTTATTTGTTAAAAGGTAAAATTGACATATGACATCATCTTGATTTCAGGTGTACAATATAATGATTCAATATTTATATATATTGCCAAGTAATCACCACACAATAAATCTAGTTACTATCTGTCCTTATACAGTTAACCATTAGGATTTACTCTCTTGGCAACTTTCAAGTATGCACTACAATATTATTGACTAGAGCTACTACCATACTATATGTTATATCCCATGACTAATTTATTCTATAAACAGAAGCTTATACCTCTTGACCCCCCTCACCCATTTCATCCACTTCCCCTCCTCCCTCCCCTCTAGCAACCACTCTCTATATCTATGAGTTTTGTTCTGTTTTGATTTGATTCCTATGTTTTGTTTTTTAGATTCCATATATAAGTGAAATCATACAGTATTTTTCTTTCTCTGTCTGACTTATTTTGCTTATCATAATACTCTCAAAGTCCACCCTATGTTGTCATAGATAGCAAGATTTCATTATTTTCTATGGCTGAGTAGTATTCCATATATCCATTTATCCATCAATGGACATTTAGGTTGTTTCCATATCTTGGCTATTATAAATAATGCTGCAGTGAACATAGGGGTACATATGTGTTTCCAAATTAGTGTTTCATTTTCTTCAGATAAATACCCAGAAGTGGAATCCTGGATCATATGGCAACTTCACTTTGAACTTTTTGGAAATCCCCCATACAGTTTTCCCCAGTGCCAGTACCACTTTACATTTCCACCAACAGAAGGCTATTGTCCTCTTTTCTCCATTTCCTCACCAACACTTACTTCTGATCTTCTTGACAATAGCCATTCTAACAGGTGTGAGGTGATACTGTTATTTTCATCAGCATTTCCCTGATGATTAGTGATGTTAAGCATCTTTCCGTGTGACTTTTTGTCATCTCTATTCTTTGGGAAAAAATGTCTATTCAGCTCCTCTGCCCATTTTGTAATCGAATTATTTGGTTTGTTTGTTGGTTGCTATTGAGTTGTGTGAGTTTATTATATACTTTGGATATTAATTACTGGGGTTAGTATAATGAAGATCCCCAGTGAACTTGAAAAGAGTGGTTTCCATGCAGTGACAGCAAATACTTGTTGCCATGGTTTTAAGAGAAAAGGAAAGGAGAGAAATTGATGACAGTGAATACAGATAATGCTTTTAGAAGGAAATTTGCTGCAAAAGCATGCAAGGAAATTGAGTGTTAGTTGTTGAGGGAAGTGGAGTCAAGATACTTTCTTTAAAAGCTAATTGGAGGGCGCCTGGGTGGCTCAGTGGGTTAAAGCCGCTGCCTTCGGCTCAGGTCATGATCCCAGGGTCCTGGGATCGAGGCCCACATCGGGCTCTCTGCTCAGCAGGGAGCCTGCTTCCTCCTCTCTCCTCTCTCTGCCTGCCTCTCTGCCTACTTGTAATCTCTCTCTGTGTGTCAAATGAATAAATAAAATCTTTAAAAAAAAATAAAAATAAAAGCTAATTGGAATGATCCAGTAAAAAATTTTTAAAAAATGATAATGTAGGAGAAAGAGGAGAGAAATTTAGAATGTCATTCTTGAGCAGACAAGAGAGGATGGCATCTAATGACAAGGGAAGAAGCCAGCTTTAGACAGGAAGATGGGTAGTTCATCTGCAGGAACAGGTAAGAATGCAGAGGAGGTGTTAATGCTTTTAAGTTAGTAGATACAGTGATGGAAGTCTATGTAAGCTTTCTTCTGGTTGGTTCCATTTCTCAGTAAAGGAGGAAGTACAGTCATCAGCTGAGCATAGGAGAGATGTTGAAATTTAAGTAAAATGAAGAAAGTCCCCCATATAATCACCTCGAAAAGAGAGACAAAATGGCCTAGGGATGTACAGAATGCTTACCTGATAGAATTAAGGGCCCACTTGAGGTTCATGATCAGATTTTCAAGGGAGACAAGGTAACCTGGGTTAGTGTTTTTTTCCACCAGATCAGATGCAGGTTCAGAATAACAGCAATTTGGACTTAACCAGAATGTAGTTTTGCCTAACAAATTGCACAAAGAGAAGGGCAAAGGAATTCAGGGTGTATGCAAGAGGGGGCTTGTAATAACTGACCATGATACTTAGGCTTGGAATGGAGAGAATAAGGGTGTAAAAAAAATAATAAAAGAGGATAACTGGAAATGGTGTGGAATTGATGGAAATGAGGATTCCAGTGGAGTCAAAAGATTGCTGGAACGAGAATGCTGGAAGGAGCCAGATGGGGGAAATAAGAGGTAGTGTTTAGAGAATGAGGAGTGAGAAGCATGAAATTTGGATTAAAGAGATACAATTATTGGTAATAGTAAAAATCAAGGGTATGATTGCAGCATTGATTGGCTTGAGAGCAAGACTAGAGCATATCACTGAAGAGGAAGACTTCAAAGCACTGAGTGACCAGGGTGCTGTGCATTGAAATCATCAAGAATTGAAAAAGAGTTTTGTAGGAGTAAATAACATGCCTCTGGATTTAAAATTACAAAGAAATGAGGAGTGTTGACAGCAATGATGAGTCATATAGCTTGATGACATGAGATCCAAAACCAGCAAGTTTTAAGGAGGAAAGAAGGAGAACGAAAGAGGCAATGGTGAACAAGGAGGACAAGACCTACCCAATCTCAAGACCCAGTGGGAGGAAGAAAAAGCAACTGCTCTAGGGCAGTGGAGAAAGTCACATTTTTTAGAGCGAGAAGGTAAAAGAAATGTTTAAAATCTAGATTGAGGATATAAATTACATAAATTATACTGTGGGCACTATGGAAAGGTTTCCAGAGTTGGAGAGAGTGGCAAAAGTCACAAAGAGTCTACAGGTGAGTAGAGTGAGGGGGATAAGGAAGACCCATGAGTCTGTGGAATTTTATGGTACAAAGAGCATGATGGGCATCAAGCTTTATTTGTCCATTCCTTTCCACATCCACGTTTACTCCCTCTTTATCAGTTCTCTGCATCACAGCAGTGTGATCATATAGAAATGCAAATTTGACTATGTCCTTCCCCTTCTTAAACCTCTTTAATGGTTTCTATTAATCTTAGTATGAAGGTTGAAATCCTTAGTGTGATTCACAAAACTCTGCACAAGAGCCACTCTTAGCTCTCCAGACTAATACATGCATTTGCTTTGTGCACTCCAATCATACTGCCTTTTTAACATTCTTTTTTTTTTTAAAGATTTTATTTATTTATTTCACAGAGGGAGAGAGATCACAAGGAGGCAGAGAGGCAGGCAGAGAGAGAGAGGGAAGCAGGCTCTCTGCTGAGCAGGGAGGCCCATGCGGGCCTCGATCCCAGGACCCTGAGATCATGACCTGAGCTGAAAGCAGAGGCTTTAACCCACTGAGCCACTCAGGCGCCCTCTTTTTAACATTCTAAAACACTAAATTCTTTCCTGTCTTACAGACTTTGTACTTCCTTCTGCCTCGTACTTCCCTCCACACACAAACCCCAGGCTTTGCCTACTTAACTCTCACTTGTCCTTCAGATTTCAGCTCAAACTGCCACCAAGATAGATCAGGTTCTCCTATTTGATGATTTCACAAAAATATTTGCTTTCACAGCACTTACAATGGTTCGAAATTACATATTTGTGATTATCTTGTTCACATCTGTCAACCTCACTAGAATAAACCCCATGAAGACAAAGATAGTATCTGTTGTTTTTACCATGACATACTCAGAACCTCATTAACCTGATGCTCAGTACATGTTCAATAAATATTAAATGACTTGATCTAGAGGACATCATCTCCAGCACTACAATGAGGCAAATATCATTAGCCTTAAACCATCCATGTCAATATTCCTCCTTCTTATTGGTAAAGTAATCTGATGGCAGAGAACCATTAGAAATAAGATTTCACTTTTCCTTTCCTTCTCCTAATGTCCTCCATGTTATTCCTCATGTTCCACAAGTAAGTGAAACCATATGATAATTGACCTTCTCTGCTTCACTTATTTCACACAGCATAATCTCCTCCAGTCCCATCCATGTTGGTGTAAAAGTTGGGTGTTCATCCTTTCTGATGGCTGAGCAATAGTCCATTATATATATGGACCACAAAAAAAGTGAATTGGGGCAAATCAGAGGGGGAGATGAACCATAAGAGACCATGGACTCTGAGAAACAATTGAGGGTTTTAGAGGGGAGGAGGGTGAGGAGATGTGTGAGCCTGGTGGAGGGTATTAAGGAGGGCATGTATTGCATGGAGTACTGGGTGTTGCACATAAACAATGAATCTTGGAATACTGCATCAAAAACAAATGATATATTTTATGGTGACTAACACAACACAATAAAAACATATACATTAAAAAAATAAGATTTTGGCTTTCCTTAGAAGACAAAATTTCTTAATATCTAAAAAGCTACTATAAATGAATAACAAAAATATTAACAAAGCAATAGAATAAGGGGCTGAATACATGACAGATACTTCATTAGCAAAGAAATACAAATGACCATTAAACACACAAAAGATTAACTCCACTAAGAACCGAGGAGCATGGAAACACAAACTATGCCATTACTGCAGAGATAAGAACTACATGTATTTTTATATTTTTATTGAAATTACTATCAGGCTAGAAGCAAGATGGCAGAAGAGTAGGAGACCGATTATCATCAGGTCCCAGAAATTCACCCAGATAGTTACCAAACCATTCTGAACACCTACAAATTCTACAGGAGATCAAAGAGAAGAAGAGCAGTAATTCTAGGAACAGAAAATTGACCACTTTCTGGAAGGTAGGCCGTGTGGAGAAGTGAATCTGAAGCGATGGGAAGACAGACCTGGAGGGAGGGGCCGGCTGCCGGCAAGGGAGCGAGCAGCGGAGCACAGACTCGGGACTGTTAGAAGTCGGCTCCACTGAGGGACGTCGCCCCAGAGGCCAAGCGGGGGGTGAAGCCCTCACGGGGANGGGACAGTGTGGTCTCAGGACCCACGGGGACACAAAAAGACCAAGGGTGTCTGAGCGCGACCGAGCTCTCAGGTATCAGAGAGGAGAAGCTGATGGGAGAGATGGAGCCAAACTGAGAAAATGTCTCTCAGCTCAGTGTTACCTTGGGCCATGATCCGAAGCACAGCCGGGCCACAGCTCTTTGAGCAGGGACCCCATGGGCGGCAGGTCCGGAGAGACTCCCTCCTTCCTCCTCCGGGAGGAACGGCTTGGGAGCAGCTGCAGGAATCTGCTGGGTTTGGAGATTCTAAACGGGGCTGCGCGCCAGATAAACGGGTCATACGCCAGGGGAGCTCAGAGAGCGGCCAGAGACCAGGGACACGGGACTGACTGCTTTTCTCTGAGGCGCACTGAGGAGTGAGGCCCCCGGGCTCTCGGCTCCTCCCGGTCGGAGACTGGGAGCCGCCATTTTCAGTCCCGTCCTCCAACGAGGTACGGAAAGCGTTCAGGGAACAAAAGCTCCTGAGAGCGAACCTGAGCTGATTTCTTAGCCTGGCCCCCGGGGAGGGTGGTGCAATTCCACATCGGGCAAAGACACTTGAGAATCATTGCAACAGGGCCCTTCCCCAGGATATAAGTAAAAACATCCAAAGCCAAGTTCAAAGATAGGTGAGAACTATGGAACTCCAAACTTAGGGGAAGCAACGCAGAGAATTAATGCCTTTTTCCCCATGATTCTTTAGTCGTTCAAAGTTAAATTCTTTGAATTTTATTTTTTTCATACTCTTTTCTTTTAAATTTTTTCCTATTTCAACGTTTTTTAACTATTATATCTTATCAACACTTTTTAACCTTTTTAAACTTTCATTCTTATAGTCATATTTTATCCCTTCATTGTATTTAACCTTATTTTTTGTATAAATATAGGGTCTGTTTAATTCACCAGTCTAATAGAGATAAAGATAGGGACAGAGATAGAGTCAGAGACAGAGACAGATATAGAAACAGAAATAGATAACATAGATATAGATATAGGGTTTTATTTTATTTTATTTTTGTTTTTGTTTGTTTGATTTTGTTTTTCTTGTTTTTTAGTTTTTTCCCTCTTTCTTCTCCCCCCAGTTCTAGGTCTCTTCTGATTAGGTTAGTGTATATCTCTCTGGGGTCATTGCCACCCTTTAGTATTTTGTTCTCTCATCCATCTATTCTTATCTGCATAAAATGACAAGGCGGAAAAAAATCAACACACAAAAAAGAACAAGAGGCAGTAATGATGGCTAAGGACCTAATCAATGTGGACATTAGTAATATGACAGAACTAGAGTTCAGAATGATGATTATCAAGGTGCTGGCTGGGCTCGAAAAAAGCATGGAAGATAATAGAGAATCCCTCTCTAGAGAAATAAAAACCTTTTCTGGAGAAATAAAAGAACTAAAATCTAACCAAGCTGAAATCAAAAAAGCTATTAATGAGGTGCAATCAAAAATGGAGGCTCTTACTGTTAGAATAAATGAGGCAGAAGACAGAATAAGTGATTTAGAAAACAAAATGACAGAGAATAAAGAAGCAGAGGAAAAGAGAGACAAACAACTACTGGACCATGAGGGGAGACCTCAAGAGATAAGTGATACCATAAGATGAAACAATATTAGAATAACTGGGATCCCAGAAGAAGAAGTGGGGGGCCCAAAAGGTAANTTGGAGCAGATCTTAATACAGAATTTCCCTAATCTGGCAAAGGGAACAAGCATCAAAATCCAGGAGGCACAGAGAAGCCCCCCCAAAATTAATAAAAATAGGTCCACACCCCGTCATCTAATAGTAAAACTTACAAGTCTTAGTGACAAAGAGAAAATCCTGAAAGCAGCTCAGGATGAGAANGGCCAGAAGGTATATTGGAGCAGATCTTAATACAGAATTTCCCTAATCTGGCAAAGGGAACAAGCATCAAAATCCAGGAGGCACAGAGAAGCCCCCCCAAAATTAATAAAAATAGGTCCACACCCCGTCATCTAATAGTAAAACTTACAAGTCTTAGTGACAAAGAGAAAATCCTGAAAGCAGCTCGGGACAAGAGGTCTATAACATACAATGGTAGAAATATTAGATTGTCAGCAGACCTATCCACAGAGACCTGGCAGGCCAGAAAGAGCTGGCATGATGTATTCAGAGCACTAAATGAGAAAAATCTGCAGCCAAGAATACTATATCCAGCTAGGCTCTCACTGAAAATAGAAGGAGAGATAAAAATCTTCCAGGACAAACAAAAACTCAAGGAATTTGCAGACACCAAGCCAGCCCTACAGGAAATATTGAAAGCGGTCCTCTAAGCAAAGGGAACCTAAAAGAAACATAGACCAGAAAGGAAGGGACACAATATACAGTAATAGGCACCTTACAGGCAATACAGTGGCTCTAAATTCATATCTCACAATAGTTACCCTGAATGTAAATGGACTAAATGCCCCTACTAAAAGACACAGGGTATCAGAATGGATAAAAAAACAAGACCCATCGATATGCTGTCTACAAGAAACTCATCTTACACGCAAAGACACCTCCAGATTTAAAGTGAGGGGGTGGAAAACAATTTACCATGCCAATAGACAGCAAAAGAAAGCTGTGGTGGCAATCCTTATATCAGATAAATTAGATTTTAAGGCAAAGAATATCATAAGAGATGAGGAAGGACATTATATCATACTTAAAGGGTCTGTCCAACAAGAAGATCTAACAATTGTAAATATCTTTGCCCCTAACATGGGAGCAGCCAATTATATAAACCAATTAATAACAAAATCAAAGAAACACATTGACAAGAATACAATATTAGTAGGGGACTTGAACACCCCCCTTACTGAAATGGACAGATCATCAAAGCAAAAGATCAACAAGGAAATAAAGGCTTTAAATGACACCCTGGACCAGTTGGACATCACAGATATATTCAGAACATTCCATCCCAAAACAACAGAATACACATTCTTCTCCAGTGCACATGGAACATTCTCCAGAATAGACCATATTCTGGGTCACAAATCAGGTCTCAACAGGTACCAAAAGATTGGGATCATTCCCTGCATATTTTCAGACCATAATGCTCTGAAACTAGAACTCAACCACAAGAGGAAAGTTGGAAAGAACTTAAATACATGGAGGCTAAAGAATATCCTACTACAGAATGAATGGGTAAGCCNAAGAACACCCTACTCAAGAATGAATGGGTCAACCAGGAAATTAAAGAAGAATTAAAAAAATTCATGGAAACAAATGAAAATGAAAACACAACTGTTCAAAATCTTTGGGATACAGCAAAAGCAGTCCTAAGAGGAAAGTATATAGCAATACAAGCCTTTCTCAAGAAACAAGAAAGGTCTCAAGTACACAACCTAACTCTACACCTACAAAAGCTAGAGAAAGAATAGCAAAGAAAGCCTAAACCCAGCAGGAGAAGAGAAATAATAAAGATCAGAGCAGAATTCAGTGAAATAGAAACCAAAAGAACAGTGGAACAAATCAATGAAACTAGGAGCTGGTTCTTTGAAAGAATTAATAAGATTGATAAACCCCTGGCCAGACTTATCCAAAAGAAAAGAGAAAGGACTCAAATTAATAAAATCATGAATGAAAGAGGAGAGATCACAACCAACACCAAAGAAATACAAACAATTCTAAGAACATATTATGAGCAACTCTACACCAGCAAATTTGACAATCTGGAAGAAATGGATACATTCCTAGAGACATATAAACTACCAAAACTGAACCAGGAAGAAGTTAAAAACCTGAACAAACCCATAACCAATAAGGAAATTGAAGCAGTCATCAAGAATGTCCCAACGAACAAGAGCCCAGGGCCAGACGGCTTCCCAGGGGAATTCTACCAAACATTTAAAGAAGAATTAATACCTATTCTCCTGAAACTGTTCCAAAAAATAGAATTGGAAGGAAAACTTCCAAACTCCTTTTATGAGGCCAGCATTACCTTGATCCCCAAACCAGGCAAAGACCCCATCAAGAAGGAGAATTACAGACCAATATCTTTGATGAATACGGATGCAAAAATCCTCAACAAAATACTAGCCAATAGGATCCAGCAGCACATAAAAAGGATTATTCACCACGACCAAGTGGGATTTATTCCTGGGATGCAAGGTTGGTTTAACATTCGCAAATCAATCAATGTGATACAAGACATTAATAAAAGAAAGAACAAGAACCATATGATCCTCTCAATAGATGCTGAAAAAGCATTTGACAAAGTACAGCACCCTTTCTTAATCAAAACTCTTCATAGTGTAGGCATAGAGGGTACATACCTCAATATCATCAAAGCCATCTACGAAAAACCCACAGCGAATATCATTCTCAATGGAGAAAAACTGAGAGCTTTTCCCCTAAAGTCAGGAACACGGCAAGGCTGTCCACTATCACCACTGCTATTCAACATAGTACTAGAAGTCCTAGCCTCAGCAATCAGACAACAAAAAGAAATAAAAGGCATCCAAATCAGCAAGGAAGAAGTCAAACTCTCACTCTTTGCAGATGATGTGATACTTTATGTGGAACACCCAAAGGACTCCACTCCAAAACTGCTAGAACTCATATAGGAATTCAGTCAAGTGTCAGGATATAAAATCAATGCACAGAAATCAGTTGCATTTCTATATACCAACAACAAAACAGAAGAAAGAGAAATTAAGGAGTCAATCTCATTTACAATTGCACCCAAAGCCGTAAGATACCTAGGAATAAACCTAACCAAAGAGGCAAAGAATCTGTATTCAGAAAACTATAAAGTACTCATGAAAGAAATTGAGGAAGACACAAAGAAGTGGAAAAACATTCCATGCTCATGGATGGGTAGAATAAATATTGTGAAAATGTCTATGCTACCTAGAGCAATCTACACATTTAATGCAATCCCCATCAAAATACCAGCCATTTATTTCAAAGAAATGGAACAAATAATCCTAAAATTTATATGGAACCAGAAAAGACCCCGAATAGCCAAAGGAATGTTGGAAAAGAAAAGCAAAGTTGGTGGCATCACAATTCCAGACTTCAAGCTGTATTACAAAGCTGTAATCATCAAGACAGTATGGTACTGGCAAAAATACCAGACACATAGATCAGTGGAACAGAATAGAGAGCCCAGAAATGGACCCTCAACTCTATGGTCAACTAATCTTCGACAAAGCAGGAAAGAATGTCCAATGGGAAAAAGACAGTCTCTTCAACAAATGGTGTTGGGAAAACTGGTCAGCCACATGCAGAAAAATGAAACTGGATCATTTCCTGACACCACACACAAAAATAGACTCAAACTGGATGAAAGACTTCAATGTAAGAAAGGAATCCATCAAAATCCATGAGGAGAACACAGGCAGCAACCTCTTTGACCTCAACCGCCACAACTTCTTCCTAGAAACATCACCAAAGGCAAGGGAAGCAAGGGCAAAAATGAACTACTGGGACTTCATCAAGATTAAAAGTTTATGCACAGCAAAGGAAATAGTCAACAAAACCAAAAGACAACTGACAGAATCGGAAAAGATATTTGTAAATGACACTACAGATAAAGGGCTTGTATCTAAAATCTATAAAGAACTTCTCAAACTAAACACCCATAAAACAAATAACCCAGTCAAAAAATGGGCAGAAGACATGAACAGACATTTCTCCAAAGAAGACATCCAAATGGCCAACAGACACGAGAAAGTGCTCAACATCACTCAGCATCAGGGAAATACAAATCAAAACCATAGTGAGATACCACCTCACACCAGTCAGAATGGCTAAAATCAACAAGTCAGGAAACGACAGATGTTGGCGAGGATGCGGAGAAAGGGGAACCCTCCTACACTGTTGGTGGGAATGCAAGCTGGTGCAGCCACTCTGGAAAACAGTATGGAGATTCCTCAAAAAGTTGAAAATGGAGCTACCCTACGACCCAGCAATCGCACTACTGGGTATTTAACCTAAAGATACAAAGGTAGTGATCCTCAGGGGCATATGCACCCGAATGTTTATAGCAGCAATGTCCACAATAGCCAAACTTTGGAAAAAACCTAGATGTCCATCAACAGATGAATGGATAAAGAAGATGTGGTATATATATGTATAATGGAATACTATGCAGCCATCAAAAGAAACGATATCTTGCCTTTTGCAAAGACATGGATGGGACTACAGGGTATTATGCTAAGTGAAATAAGTCAGTCAGAGAAAGACAATTATTATATGATCTCTCTGATATGAGGAACTTGAGGGGCAGGGCTGGGGGCCGTGGTGGGTAGGGAGGGAAAAATAATGAAACAAGATGGGATGGGGAAGGAGACAAACCATAAGAGACTCCTAATCTCACAAAACAAACTGAGGGTTACTGGGGGATGGGAGGGTAGGGATAGGGTGGAAGGGTTATGGACATTGGGGAGGGATTGTGCTATGATAAGTGCTGTGAAAGGTGTAAGCATGATGATGCACAGACCTGCACCCCTGGGGCAAATAATAAAAAAATTTTTAATAATAATAGATAAATAAATAATGAAATAATGAAATTACTATCAATTTTTTTTAAAGATTTTATTTATTCATTTGACACAGAGAGATTACAAGTAGGCAGAGAGGCAGGCAGAGAGAGAGGAGAGAGGAGGAAGCAAGCTCCCCGCCGAGCAGAGAGCCCGATGTGGGCCTCGATCCCAGGACTCTGGGATCATGACCTGAGCCGAAGGCAGGGGCTTTAACCCACTGAGCCACCCAGGCGCCCACTATCAATTTTTTAAAATGATTTAGAGCTACTAGTAAACATTGACAGTTTTTACATATAGAAATGAACAGAGAAAGAACTTCATTGCCTGCTAATGCTATCCCGGGAGTAACCTAGATCCCCTGCTTATAAGAACTTCAAAATAAATTAATTTTTTTTAAATGGATGAAATGAACAAAGCACCAACAAAATAGTAAGGAATTCCCAAACCAAAAGAAAAAAGAATGGTTTAAGCGAGAAAAGAACACACCAAAGATGTTTTTGCCAAAACATGTTGTCCCTGCTCTTTGAGGAAGTTATCACCAGATTTATAACCCCACAGGGCCAACACCCAGTCCAAGCTCACAGAGCAAGACCACGCCTTCACATCCATGTATCCCCAACACAGCATTAAATCTCAGTTGGAGTAGATGCTTAATAATACCTTTTGATGGAATGAATTAATGAATGAACAAGCAGACCATTCAAGCCTATCTTCAAGCTTACTTCTTCTATTATAATACTATCATGTGGTATTTATAGTAGGGCTTCTGTCCTGACATATACTGATGCTGAAACATACTATCCAAAATTCTTTAAATGGTAATTCTATCACAAGTTTCCAGAATTGTCTACATTTATTTAAATATGTACCCGGAAAGGAGTGGATTTTCCTTTTTGTGAATAAAGATTGTGCATACAAATGACTAGATTTCAAATTGGAGATGCTGTGTCAGAATAGTTTATACAGATGGTTCCCAATTTAATAATGTTCAACTTACAATTTTTCAAATCTTGAATGGTGCAAAAGCGATATGCATTCAGTAGAAACTATACTTCAGATTTGGAATTCGATCTTTTCCTGGGTTGGTCATATGCAGTATGATGCTCTCTTGCAATGCTGGGCAGCTCCCAGTCAGCCACACAACTATGAGGGTTAGCCCAACTGTAGGCTAATGTGAGTGTTCTGCGCACATTCAAGGTGGGGTAAGCTATGATGTTTAGTAGGTTAGGTGTATAAAATGCATTTTAGTCTTAGAATATTTTCAACTTACAGCAGTTTATCAGGACCTAACCCCATCATAAGCTGAGGAAGATGTATTCTAGCTTACACTCTTAATACCATCTTAGAGGTTAAAATTAGCAAAAAGACCCCTTCAAAATAATAATACAAATTAGATGTATAAGTTTATAAGACTGTCGATGCAGGAGGTAGAGAGACCCCCAAAGCACAGGGATAAAAGCTTAGGAACTGTAACCAAACTCTTTCTAAATATCATTAGTGTTTTAAAAGAAAAGAAAGTTATATAAGCATGATTTCTTATGTTTAGACTCAACCATGAGAGACAGCAAGAGAGGGCAAGACAGCAAGAAAAGTGTTTGTGTCTAATACAATGAAGCTTTACTAGATCAGTATTTGTTTTAGGGGTTAGTTGTATAAACATATGTGAAATTTGTTTGCCAAGTGCTATTTGAATCTTATAAGAAAGGACAAAGTACATTTCAGCAGATAACACAACATAGGCCAAGATCATACAATAGTTCATAGCATAACAGGACTAGAATCCCAGGTCTCCAAAGTCCAAGTCTGGTAGTCGCCCTCCAACATACTTCACCATGAGGTTACAATTTGAGAATAAATTGGTATGCAGAAAGTTCGGTGTCTTACCTGTGACATTGTGTTTGCCAACTTCAAGAAAGTTGGTAAGAATGTACAGTTCATAGAATGAAGGCAGAGGCTTGAGTGACCAAGTTACTCATGGAAGATACAATGAGGCTACTTAGGCTGACACAACATTGTTTTTTATTGCAAATGTTAATTCAAGTAAATTTTGGCCTAAAATCTGAAAGAGTAACCGCATCGCTCAAGGTGATCACTGTATTAACAACACAACTACCCCAATAACAGTCCTGTGTGCTCTAAAAGAAACACTTCCCACATCATCTTAAGTGTGCTGGGTATCCCAAATATATAAGTTAGATATAAACTATTTCAGGCATGCGATACTAAGGAAGGTCACAGATAGTGGCGATCTTAGAACAGAAACACTGATTCCTCACACATCTGTGTTACATAGGTTACAGAAAATATAGACAGAAAATTCATGAAGAAGCCAGATAAAAACAAAACTGAAATAAAATGAATTTAAATTACGACATATTTGAAAACATTTTTTGATATGAGAAGGGGAGTAGGAAAATATCAACCAGAAAAGTGATAAATATGGAGTTAAAAATTTTGCCATTGTGTCTCTAGTCATGCGTAGAAGGATGGAGTAACATTTTGGCCAAGAGATGTGTAGTGTACCAGGCAGATTCGGTTGGTGTCTAGTATGGTAAACATCTCATAGGTTATCACAGCCAGTATCTCTAAAAAACAAATAATTTCCTTTGGACCAGTTCTATAGTCAACCTGCCTTCTGGTCTTAATTTGGTTTCCTTGGTAAATTTATCTACCAGGGAGAGAATGTATTGATATGTTGATAGTAATGTCTGGTCTGCTTGGCAGTTATAATTATAAAGTAAATTAGCAAATTGTCTTTTAGGTGTACATTAGTTTGTAAGTTTTATTAAGTTGTCTCAACTAACCAATGTCCTTATTACTTTCAGTGAGTGTACACTCACTGCCTCAAATCATAAGCTGAAAGGGCAGACCTTGGACTTCGGTAACTTCAGTGGGAGACACAGCTGGGAGACCCAACCTGGATATCTTCTTAGTCTCTAATCAAAATCACTGTAATTACTAGCCCACACAGAGCCACTGGGTCCCAGAGCTCACGATTACCACTTACTCTATGCATTCCTTAGTAATTCAGTGAAGGTAATTAATGTCTCCTATAAAGCTTCTAATAAATCCAGAGATAGGGTAGTTTTTTCACCCAGGAGCCTCCACTTTTTGTTTCTGCCCATAATGCAACTTTCACCCCTAGGAATGGAGGAGGAAAGGGGGTTGAGGAAGGAAGAGAGGGAGGGGTGATAGGGAAGGAGGGAGAAAGATAAGAAAGGAGGAAGGGAGAGAGTCAAGGTAGGAGAGGGGGGGTTGACAGTGAGGAAGGGAGGGACAAAGAGAGGGAGACACAATTAGTTGGGTTTGAATCCTAGGTCTACTGCTTACAGAGCTGTGTGAACTTGAGTAAATTACTTACTGTTTTAGTTCTTTAGTGTCCTCATATGAAAATGGGACTAACAGGATATACTTCATATCTTGGGAGGACAAGTTAATATGCAAAAATACTTAGAATAGTGCCTGGTACATTGTGAATGCTTTTGCATTTTCTTCCTCCCTCCCTCCCTCTCTAATTTTCTTTTATTTTTAATTATTTAATTATTTATTTTTAAATTTTAAATAGGGGCTTGAACTCATGATCCTGAGATTGAGTCACATGCTCCACCAACTGAGCCAGCCAGGTACCTGCTGCATTTTATTTCTTTTATATATATATATATTTAAATTCAATTAGCTAACATATAGAGTACATTTGACATAGTGTTCAATGATTCATTAGCTGCATACAGCACCCGGTGCTCATCATATCACGTGCCTTCCTTAATGCCCATCACCCACTTACCCCATCCCCCCCCACCTCCCCTTCCACAACCATGTTTGTTTCCCAGAGTCAAGAGTCTCTCACGGTTTGTCTCCCTCTCTGATTTCTTCCCATATGATAATTGTCTTTCTCTGATTGACTTATTTCACTTAGCATTCCAATTCCATTCATGTCGATGCAAATAGTACACATTTATCCTTCTGATGGCTGAATAATATTCCACTGTATATATGAACTACATTTTCTTTATCCATTCACCTGTTGAGGGACATCTTGAGTCCTTCCACAGTATGACTATTGTGGACATTGCTACTATGGACATTGGGGTGTAGGTGCCCCTTCTTTTCACTATCTTTGTATCTTTGGGGTAAATACCCAGTAGTGCAATTGCTGCATCATAGGGTAGCTCAATTTTAACTTCTTAAAAAGCTGCCATAGTGTTTTCCAGAGTGGCTATAACAGCTTGCATTCCCACCAACAGTGTAAGAGGGTTCCCCTTTCTCCACATCCTCGCAAACATTTGTTGTTCCCTGTCCTGTTAATTTTAGCCATTCTAACTGGTCTAAGGTGGTATCTCATTGTGGTTTTGATTTGTATTTCCCTGATGACAAGTGATATGGAGCATTTTTTCATGTGTCTGTTGGCCATTTGGATGTCTTCCTTGGAGAAGTGTCTGTTCATGTCTTCTACCCATTTTTTTGACTGGATTATTTATTTTTGGGGTGTTGAGTTTGATATGTTCTTTATAGATCTTGGACACTAGCCCTTTATCTGATATGTCATTTGCAAATATCTTCTTTCATTCCATAGGTTGCCTTTTAGTTTTGTTGACTGTTTCCTTTGCTGTGCAGAAGTTTTTTTTTATCTTGATGAAGTCCTAATACTTCATTTTCGCTTTTGTTTCCCTTGCCTTTAGAGATGCGTCTTGCAAGAAGTTGCTGCAGCAAAGGTTGAAGTGCTGCCTGTGTTCTTCTCTGGATTTTGATGGATTCCTGTTTCATATTTAGGTCTTTAATCAATTTTGAGTTTATCTTTGTGTATAGTATAAGGGAATGGTTCAGTTTCATTCTTCTGGAAGTGGCTGTCCATTTTCCCAGCGCCATTTATTCTAATCAATTTTCTAGACCTACTAATTCTAATGCTACTGAAACTGCAAAAATCCTAAGATCAGTTTCTTAAGTGCAGAAAATATAGCACAATGCCCACTGATTATGAAAACAGTATTTCCACAAATACCAAAAATAACAAATGAGCCTGTGCTTGTTAAATTTGAATGTGCACAGGAATTAACTAGGCATCTTGTTAAAATGCAGATTCTGATTTCATTGGCCTGAGATTCTGCATGTCTAACAAGTTCCCAGGTGATGCTGACACTGCTGGTCTGAAGACCACACTTTGAGTAATGAGGTTATAGATGACTTGATTTAAATACATACATACATATATACATACATAAGATGAACAAAGTAAAATAAATTTTTAATGCTAAAGATGGAGCCAGAGACTATTATGCTAAGTGAAATGTCAGAGAAAGATAAATACCACAGAACTTCACTCATGTGTGGAATTTAAGAAACAAATAAACATGAGGGGGGAAAAAGAGAGAGAGGCAAACTATAGAACAGATTCTTAACTATAGAGAACAAACTGAGGGTTGTTAGAAGGAAATAGGCAGGTGATTGAATAAATGGGTAATGGATATTAAGGATGGCAATTGCTGTGATGGGCCCTGGGTATTATATGTAAGTGATGAATCACTAAATTCTATTCCTGAAACTAATATTACACTGTATGTTAACTAACTGGAATTTAAGTAAAAACTTAAAAGTACAAAAAATCAACTAATTAAAAAGTAAACTCTTATGAGAAGAGCCACCAGTGGGGAGTACCCCATAAGCACCAGTATTATTATTGCTAGGAAGACATAAGTATACTTTAGGTTACACAATAAATATATTACTCAAATGTATGTGATACACATGTGTATATATATATATACATACATAAGCTGCATTTGTTTTGTTCATATTTAAATGCATTTAGGGAGCATCTTATTGAAAGAAATCCTGATGATACTTTTGTCACAAGAATAATTGGCTAATTTATTGATGTGGTTTATTTACTTATGGCTTAGAACAAAAAAGCAATACATTCTGGTAGGAAAAATTTCAATCACCTCAGAAACCTATAATTTTAAAATGGAAAATTCCCCTCTTCAACCTTCCACTTCTAAGCCCCTGGCTATTAACTGTTAAGAATCTGGTGTGATACATTAAAATATTTTTCTGTTTTCATATATACACATATAAGATTTTTCTTCAGGGGCGCCTGGGTGGCTCAGTGGGTTAAAGCCTCTGCCTTTGGCTCAGGTCATGATCTCAGGGTCCTGGGATCAAGCCCCTCATTGGGGGGGGTCTCTGCTCAGCAGGGAGCCTGCTTCCCCCTCTCCCTCTGCCTTCTTCTCTGCCTACTTGTGATCTCACTCTCTATGTCAAATAAATAAATAAATAAAATCTTTTAAAAAATAAATAAAAAGGATTTTTCTTCAGAAAATGGATTTATACTATGCCACTATAGTGCAACTTTCATTTTCCTCAAAAATAGATCATAGACGTCCTTCCATGTTAACACATAGAAATTGATCTCATTAACTTCAGTGATTTGCATAATATTCCAACATACTATAACTTATTTTCCCATTCCCTCTTGCTATGCTTTTAGGTTGTTTCCAATTATTTGCTATTACAAATAATGCAATAAATCTTCTTATATATGTCTTTATGTAGTATGAACACATATGTAATATGGTTCTTGGAAATGAAATTACTGTAAGGATGTATGCCATCTAGATTTCGAGAATTGCTAAATTGCTTTTCAAAAAGACTTGTACCACTGGTCCATCAGCCTGCCCATTTATGCCCACACTGTAAAGTGGATGTTACAAGCACGTTAGTTTCTTGATAATCTGATAGGAAAAAGGCATCTCTTTAAACTTTGATTTGCATTTTCTTGATCACTAGTGGATTTACCATCTTTTATAATGTTACTAGCCATTGTTTAACGCCTTCTGTGAATTGCCTGTTCATATCACCTGCCAAATTTTCTCCTAGGGGAGATATCTCTGTATATTATGTATTAATTTTATTTCTAATATACATATTGCATTTTGTTATGGTGAAATTTTGTTGTCTTGCTTTTAAGGTTTTACGGTGTTTGTTATACAAAAATTTCTATACAGTTAAGTGTTTCTCTTCTGAATTCTTTTTTTTTATGTTTTATTTCCTGCTTAGGAAGCTTTTTTCCATCCCTAAATAATAAAATATCTTCCCATATTTTTCTAATAATTTCATTGTTTTAGTTTTCATGTTTACTTCTTTAATCATGATATACGTCAAATTGTTTTCAAAATACACGTGGATGAGACTTTTCCCACTAATTTTATGGTTTAGTCAATACTATATTACATTGCTACAAGAAAGCCTTATGTAAGTTTATGTAGAATACCTGGATAGCTTAAAAAAGCACATAGGCCAGTGGTCCTAGCCTTTTCTACATGTAATTTTTATTCAACCTATTTTCATATTGAAAATCAAATCAAAATCACCCCAAATCAAATTTCATAAACCATTTTACAATCACACATTATTAAAAATTAACATTCAGAATTATTGCATGCTCGTTCTGCCTGTATCCAATCCTCTTTCATAGTGCTGAGTCAGTGCTACAGAGAAAATTCTCTTCATTTAGATCTCTGCTTCAATATCATCTCTTTAAAGGTATTTTCCATGGACATCCCATCAAACCTCACCTCCCTCCATTCTTTTGACCTATTTTTTTTTTTACAGTTCTTACCAGTACTTGAAAAATTGTATTATACAGGCTTGCCTATTCCTTCTCTTACCATGAGGTCAGGAGCTTGATCTTGTTCACCACTACATCTCCAGTACATAGAACAACTCAGATATATGTTGAATAAATTATCAAAGAAATTTCTCAAGACATTAATATAAAGTCAAAAATAAAAAGTACTAGGTATGCTAGAAGTGGTGACTCTTTTGACCTCTCAGTCATTGGATGTAAGCCAATTAACCCTATGTTAAGAAAAAGAACAAACTGAAGAACATTCATGTTTGACAGGTCTAGGAATTCATGTCAGTTTAAAAAATAAATTCCTTCCTCCCAAATCAAACTATCCAGTTTGCCCATTTCTATGCTTTATTCCATACTACTAGGGGCTTGTTAAATACAACAGAGCATACTTATATATCGGAACACTAAGCAACCATTAAAAAAAGATGTGATACAAGCATATTTACTAATAAAAGAAATTTGTGGGGGCAGGGAAGCATGCAACAAGATATTTAATTGTAACCCCCCTTTCATAAAAATTAAAGTATCTATTACATGTTTGAATGCAAACACATCCTCTGGTGAGATATACATCAGAACACTAACAAGGATTATCTCTGGATAACAGGATTCAATTTTATTTTCCTATTTTTTTCTTTTCTGTATTTTCTCACTTCTCTAAAATAGTATAACTTCTGTAAAAAGAAAAAAGTGTTACTGTAGAAGAATGTAATGTGTGATTGAGTGGACTTGCCAGCCTCCTACTAGAATGCCTTCCTACTCTGCAGACACTGGAGAGCTAAAAACTCATTTTCTAGAATCCCTTGAAGAAAACCTAATTTAAGTTTTGAAAGTCAAAAGTAAGGTGGAGGCCATCCGCCTGTTGCTTTAGCTGTTCTGAGTGGCAGAATTTATTCTGAGTGGCTTTCGCTATTCTGGGTGCTTAGCTGTGGAGAGGCTGAATATTTCTCCAGTTCTAGTGTATAGTCACTGCGTGACAACTCATAGTTGCAGCACATTCATTCCCAGACCGGCTCCTGCAGCAGGCCCTAACATCAGGGACTCCAATGGTGAACCCCTTAACTGCTGCAGATGTAGTGTAAATTATACTACATAAAGCTATTTTGGAATATGCGGAGGGCATGCCAACACAAAAACGCACACATATGGGAAGAAAAGGATCACTAAATACACTAAAATGTCAATGTAGTCATCCCTGATGGTAGAACGACGGGAAATTTAAATTTTATTTTCACTTATCTTCAAATTTTTTT
>LNAC01000526.1:396107-479373 GCA_002007465.1 Ailurus styani | reverse complement strand
GAGATCATGACCTGAGCCGAAGGCAGAGGCTTTAACCCACTGAGCCACCCAGGCGCCCTATCTTCAAATTTTTTAAAGGAAAAATCTTAAAAGCACTTTTTTCCCCAAAAGACACAAAATCCTCCAAAAGGGGGGAAAAAAAGAGTGATTTCTGAATGTATCTTGAAATGTTTTAGGCAACTAGAANAAAAATCTTAAAAGCACTTTTTTCCCCAAAAGACACAAAATCCTCCAAAAGGGGGGAAAAAAAGAGTGATTTCTGAATGTATCTTGAAATGTTTTAGGCAACTAGAATAACTAAAGTTATTAATCTGCATGTAACACCACAATACATACAGAAGTATGTATCATGGTCTAAATGGGGGAGCAACTCCCCATGGTTCACAATCTAAGAACAAATATTTTTCTATTCTAGTGCCACAGTCAAGCTGACTGCTCTCCACTAGAAAAAGGGCAACTATCTTGGGAACTAAACATATGAGGTGAGACTAGCCAGTGCAGCAGCTGTTGGCAAGCTTTCTCTGTTTATGATAGCAAAAGTATATTGCTTAGAATCGGCTTGTTATTTTAAAAGGCACAAAATGGGAGAATCCTCCTACACTGTTGGTGGGAATGCAAGCTGGTGCTTGCCACTCTGGAAAACAGTATGAAGGTTCCTTAGAAAGTTTAAAATAGAGCTACCCTACAACCCAGCAATCGCCCTGCTGGGTATTTACCCTAAAGATACAAAGGTAGGGATCCGAAGGGGCACGTGCACCCCAATATTTATCGCAGCAATGTCCACAATAGCCAAACTATGGAAAGAACCTAGATGTCCATCAACAGATGAAGAGATAAAGATGTGGTGTGTACACACACACACACACACACACACACACACACACACACACAACATGGAATACTATGCAGCCATCAAAAAACGAAATCTTGCTATTTGCAATGACGTGGCTGGAACTGGAGGGTATTATGCTAAGCAAAATAAGTCAATCAGAGAAAGACAACTACCATGTGATCTCTCTGGTATGAGGAATTTGAGGGGCAGGGCAGGGGTTCTGGTGGGTAGGGAGGGGAAAAATGAAACAAGATGGGATCGGGAGGGAGACAAACCATAAGAGACTCTTAATCTCAGGAAACAAATTGAGGGTTGCTGTGGGGTGGGGAAGGAGGGATAGGGTGGCTGGATTATGGACACTGGGGAGGGTATGTGCTATGGTGAGTGCTGTGAAATGTGTAAGCCTGATGATTTACAGATCTGTAACAAATAATACATTATATGTTAATAAAAATAAGTAAATAAAAAATAAAAGGCACAAAACAGAATGGAACTGCCTTCATCTATCCAAGCATTAAATGAGATTTCAGAAAAGAAAGGGCAAAAGTGAAAGGAACAAAGGAGACTTTCTTTTAAATACTCCTTTTAATACACCTTTTTAAAAAAAAAAAACTTCCCACATAAGTAACATTGATATATTTCTGGATTGCTCTTCATTCATTCACTTTCTCTACCCACCAGCTTCATGACTTAAGACCCAGACAAAGACAAGTTGTATTTCTTTATTCACTGGCAGACATTATCATGAAGGATCACAGTGCATTTACATTTATCAAAGAAGCAGATAAAATAAGCCGTTCTTAAGCTATCGAAATTCCTATCAAAGAAATTTATTAGAATTAGATTAATAAGAAAATATCCTTATACCTATTAACACAGTTTTATAAAGCTTTTAATGTCATTTGATACTGGTTACTCTTGTTAAAAGCATCTTTCAATGACGACCTTTTAATTATTATAAACAGATTTGGAATCTTTTATGGTTATTGCTTTCTGTGACCTAAGAAACCTTTGGCTACACTTAAGTCACAAAGATATTCACCTATGTTTTCCTCTAAAAGCCTTTGTACTTTAGCTATTAAATTAAGGTCAATGATCCAGCTCCAATTCATTTTTGTGAGGAAGGGGGTCTTGGTTCATTTTTATTCCATATGGAAGTTTAGCTGTTCTGGCCTCATTGAAAAGACTTTCTTTCTCTGTTGGATTGCTTTGTGACCTTTGTCAAAAATCAAGTAACCATATAAATGTGGGTTTGTTTATAGGCTCTCTTCTATTCCACTGATTGATTTGTTGTTGATCCTTATGCTAGTATCACACTGTCTTGATGACTGGATACAACTGACTATAATATTCCTTGTATTGCTTTACAAAATTTAAGCCTCTATAAAACAGGGTATATAAGAGCACCTGGCTAGCTCACTCAGTAGAGCATGCAACTTTTGATCTCGGGTTTGAGAGTTCAAGCTCCACGCTGGATGTAGAGATCACTCCAAACTAAAAAATCTTAAAACAAAAACAGGGTATGTAAATGAAGTTGAAATAATTGCATGGGATCAAGAGGAGCCTAAAATAATCCTTAAGAAATCACTTTTTAAAATTGTATCATAGTTTGAAAACACTCCATAATTACTATTATATCCAGAGCAAAATATATTTACCTACAAACAAATGAAAACTACAAATTCTTCATTACTACCTTCAACTGAAATTATATATGAAAAATATTTCATTAATTTTCTACTCAATTCCCACCAGATTTTTTTCACATTAGTTTTTAATAATACCACAATGTAGTAAGTTTTAATGTGTTTGAAGCTAGAAGATGAATACACGGTCCCCCATATATGTTTAAACTTTTCCATAATAAACTGTTAAAAAGTCATATATCAATTTCAGAAATGCATTTAGTAAAAAAAAAATTTAAATAAAATAATTTCCTTTATAAAAAGAAGTTCCATAAAATCTCCTTTAAAGTTTAACTAGGAAAAGATTAGGAGCAAGAATACAATAATTCCATAAAATAAAATTTAAAAAAAGCAACTCCAAAAATTACTTTTTAAAAATCCATTGTGAGTGAATGTACATGGTTCTTGAAACTATTGGGCTGTAACCAATTTCATTCAAACTGGCATAGAAGGATCCTCTACCACCACATTCTATTTTTTTAAAAAAACAGATAGCCTAAATTGTCAAACCTCTGGGTTTTCTTGTCTACAGCTTAGCGGCCAGAAAATGCTGTCAGACTGAGAGTAACAGCAAAAGTCTTTTAAGATTTATCATTTATTCTTAACCTGAAATTCTGCTTTGAAGAATACTCACACCTTCCTAAAATAATTCTAATAATACATAAATAAATAACCCCAAACACTTAAAAATTCTGCTAAAATAAATTGAATGTTTATTACTTTTTCTACGGCAGCAATGAAAATCACTAGAAACTATACTTTTGTCTTTTTCAAATGATCTGCCATTAAAACCATACTTTCACAAGATAAAATTCAGTTTTAAAATCCTCAAAATGTTTAGATATAATAGACAAATACTGATTTTTTTCATTAATGAGAAACAAGAGATCTAATTTAATCAAGCTCTGACATAAATTTTAAGCATGTAACTGAGCTAAAAGATTGAGAGATTAATTATAACAATTACAGGTAGAGAATATCATTTATGCAGTTTCTAGGTTCATTATGATAATATATATCCAGAGAACCAATAGAAGTTCTTGGATCCAATGTCAAATAATGGAATTTGGGCAAGCACTCTTAATATCACTTTTATTTAATATGCACTACATGCACATGATGCAGGCTGGGAAAGAATCCATGCATTAAAGACAAGACAGACTGGTACTATTGCCAAACGTGCACTGAGTCAATTAGGATGTTGCTCAAAGTTCTTTATACTTAATGGTTTCCATGAAAATAAGTGCAGAAGCAGAAATATGTATACATCCCAAAACATCTTCTTCATTTGGTTTCCTGTGCTTTCTTTGCATTCTGTTTTTCTTTTGCCTAGAAGTTAAAGATAGTATTCTATAAAATCTTAAAAGTCCATTTCAGATCATTTAAAATGTGTGTAAGTGGGCATTCTTAAGCTAAAAGACTTGAAATTCATTGTTTTTAAGATTTCTAGAGCATTATCTTTCATAACTCAAATCTGCAAAAAACTACTGCTGGACGAATTATAGTTATGCTTTGCCCTCAGTAAAAAAAAAGGATCATGTTTGGTTTACAGTTCTTTTCTCAACTGCAGTTGAAATGTATTATTATAATTGTAATAATTTAAATATACATAATTACTCATTCCACAAAGTCATACTCATTCATAAATGCTTCAAAACAATATATTTACATATGTGCCCATTTCTCATTCAAATTGAGTATAAGAAAAATCTTATATTAGTTTCTACATAGTTGAATGAGCTTAACAGAATATCACTAAAGGATCACATATCTGTAGTATTAACAAACTTTACTTATAGAATGTAAGAAAAATGCTCTCATACCTTATTTCATTGGATCCTCTTAACAGTTATATAGCGTGAACCCAGTAATTCTATCTGATTTTTCGGCAGATGAAGACAGAGCTTATAGATATCAAACCTGACAAAAGTCACATGGCTAGTATAAAATAAAACTCCAAGAGGTCAAAAGACACCTGTTCTATAGTGGTGCTTTTCAACATACATAGCAATGACCTGGGGACCCTGTTATAATGCTGATTCGATAAAATGCCTGAGATTCTAAATTTATAACAGATTTTTAGGGGATACCAATTCTGCTGGTCCTCAGATGACACTTTGAGAAATAAGATTTTAGAGAACTAGACTATAATGTTCTTTCCACTATGCCACTTGAATCAGAAAAGAATAAACTAGAGTTTTGCTATTATACAACTAAGAAAAAAAACTTCCTTAGATGAAAAAATAGGGCAATTAGAACTATAATATTTTTATAATGTATTAGGTAGCATAATTATTATACAACTATACGATAAAATAGAGTGCTATGCCTTAGAATATATTAAAAGGAAATATGTTGTATGTACTATATAAAACTGCTTGCATGAACATTTTTGGTTAATAAGAACAAGCATAATTTGTAATTTGGTATGTATATAATTTTTAACAAAGAAGTTCTGTTTCCAAATAATAAAAATGAAATTTAATTTGATATAATTTGAAATAAAAATAATGTACTTTTTCCATATTGATCTCTGAATATACTCTGAATATATAGAATGTTTAGTAGGATTAACAAAAATAAACTTACCAGTTTATAATATAAACTTTACAACATAATTAAATGAGCAGACATATAATGCAGAGTGTGCATACATTTATTAAGCTATATAATTTAGATAAAAATAAGTGAAATAAGTTAAAAATGACCACCATTGGGCACCTGGGTGGCTCAGTGGGTTAAAGCCTCTGCTTTCGGCTCAGGTCATGATCTCAGCGTCCTGGGATCGAGGCCCGCATCGGGCTCTCTGCTCGGCAGGGAGCCTGCTTCCTCCTCTCCCTGTCTCTCTGCCTGCCTCTCTGCCTACTTGTAATCTCTCTCTCTGTGTCAAATAAATAAATAAAATCTTTAAAAAAAAAAAATGACCACCATTTATTGATCACTTATTTATGTACTTTACAGATATGATCTCATTTAGTCCTCAAGAATGTGAAGTAGGTATGATTCCTAATTTATAGACGAAGAAATAGAAACTTTAAGGAAGTAACTTGCCTAAAAGTACCAGCTAATAAGTAACATATCTGCAATTTAAAACCAAAAGCCTATATTCTGTTCAGCCTTTGTTAAAAATAAAAAACAATATTACATTTCTAAATAGCATGGAAAAAAGGTACATTGTTATCTTCCATACAGTATGCCAATGAAATATCAAAAAACATTGACTCAAATAGATAATTCTGTAATCATAGATACCAATGTAGATATTATTGTGAATACCAACTATTCTTCGATCTTATTTCCATTAAGGAATAGAAAAAATAAGTTCTAAAGATTATTACCAATTGAATTGTAATGTCTTAGTAAAATGTGGACAGAATTCAATACTGTGAAGGTGCTTTGAATTCCCCAGGGCAACAGAATCTATGATTTTACATTATGAAAGGTTATTGTGACTGTCAAAAACCTGGGATAGACAATGATCCAGAATTACTAGGTTAAGATGAAAGTATTAAAAGAATTATAAGTAAACCTGAACTCAGTAAAAATGAAATCTTCATCTAACTCATTTTATATTTTAAGAAATAGATTTGGCATATGGCAGAAGTTTTGTCACTATGTATTTTTAGGTTATTTCCTGAACAGTTCCTTTGTAATGTATATTCAACTCCTCAGAGAAGAGTAGAAGCCTCATGTAACAAAAATACTTATAAGGCAAGATGTTAACCTAATTCATTACAGCCATATGCCCTCGGGAGAATCAAAGTCTTGATCTCTTCTTTATTATTCTATAAAATAAAAAGATTTTCAAACTCAAAATATTTTCATGCCATCACAAGCTCTAAGCAACTATCTCAGTTACTCAGGGATCTGATCCTGGACAGGTTTGGCATTTACCTCACTGCCAAGAGTAGCCACATCTTTCCTCTTTGGTTCCCTCTCCCTCTTTTATGCTTTATTCCTTTATTACTTTCCCTTGTAAGTAATACATAGGGGCCTGAGGGGTAGGGAAGGAACAGTTAAACTTATCAATTCTTAGTAATTTCAACTTATCCATTTCTGAATTCTATATGTTGTTTTTCTTAGAAGTACTACTATTAAGCAATTATCACTGTTAAAGCCTTTGTATTGTATATAATTACAAAATCTCATCATTATTGGTTTTTCATTTGTAACATTTGTGTTTATCTGCAGAAAGTGATATTCAATGATACAATGATTTCTTTTTTTCAAAATGAGATGAATACATTTGTGTTTAAGGAAGCTGATTTATTGGTAGAGAATAAACATTTGATTCTAAACACAGATTTAAAATTTTGTGGATGTGAAAGTTCAAGTGGCATAAAGCTATTTAAGAGCTACCCTGTGCTCCCCCAGAACCTTCAGCATGAACTGATTCTGGCACTGATCAGAACAATCCTATTCACACAATACTGTAATTGTTTATTCCTTTCCCCAACTATATCATGAACTGCTTAAGAGAGAAGAATGTGTCTTAATTGTATGTACATCTACAGACTTCAAGAAGTTCTGGGATATAGTTACAGCCAGATAAATGTTTGATGAATAACTTTAAAATTTCAAAAATTTTAATCAAATAATGCATCTGAATTTCTTTGTATTCCTTAGGAGATATTCCTTAGGGGATATCGGATTGATTCCTTTAAGGGAATTCCTTAGGAGACAGATACTGCATATACATAAGGAGTAAATGTAACCTTAATATTGCTTATGCAGTATTATTAATCAAAGAACAGTCTGTAGAAATAGGCAAAACGTAGATCAATAACTATCCCTTCAAAAAAAGATGCAAACACAAGAACGCACTGAGCCAGTGTCCTGCTAACACCAGGCATTCATATACTGCCACCCTGTGTCCAAAATGTGAAGTAGGAAATTACGGTTCCAATGCTTGTTCTGCAACTATGCTTTCAAAAAAAATCTGGGGATATAATCATTAAAAAACAAGAATGGTTGATTTCCTCGTTTGCACCAAAAAGTTTATTCACAGACCAATTTTAAAGCAAAATACATACATTTTAAATTTCTCTAATAACATTTGGCCTTTACAATATTTATCTATAGTTAGAATCTGATACAACAGATCATATGATTTAACACAACAGTGTATT
Organism: Ailurus styani; assembly: GCA_002007465.1. NCBI lineage: Eukaryota > Metazoa > Chordata > Mammalia > Carnivora > Ailuridae > Ailurus > Ailurus styani. Next base: position 471,727 of record LNAC01000526.1, on the reverse strand, counting down.
ATTATTTTAATATTTTTAATAGAGAAATATTTCATAGTGTTTCATACAAAGAACACAGTATCTAGGAACTTCTGAGAATCACAGAACCCTAATTGTTAATTTAAAAGTTTTAAAATCAGTTTCCCATCTTAGAATGTTATAACTTTAACACCCTGGAATATATGAACAGAAAATCTGTATGGAAAAGAGAAGACATAGCAGTTTTCTGCAATAATCTGTGAGCTAAGTGCTAAAAGCAGAAGCACACATGTTTCAGGATCTAGGTAATAAGGTATACACAAAAACGTTAATTCTCATTTCCTATTATTTATAATAAAAAATTAAAAAGCTGGGTTGAAATGTATCTTTGCTTCAGAAACTTTAAAATTAATAACAAATACTGACCAGGTACTCTGCTCTTAAGTTAATAGTCCAAAATTTTATTTGCCTAGTAGTGTCTTCTCAAAGTATTTCTCAAAATGTGGTACACAAACCAGCTGCATTAGAGTCACTTGGAGTAACTTATTAAAGATTCCTTCTCCTATATCAGAATAGCTGGAGAGGGGCACCAGGTAACATGTATTTTAAAGAGTATCCAGTGATGGTCACTTTCAGAAACACTGATTTACAGTATACACTTAAAAACAATTTAACTGCATTACAACTATGCAATTAATATTTTATTTAAGTGCCTTATACTGAAGAAAAAAATCTTAAATTTTTCACAAACATATGGGAGCTTTCCTTTGGCAGAAAGAATACTAGCTTAGGAACAAATTTAAAAAAAAACATTTCCTAGCCTAGGCTATAGTTATTTTTTCCTGCTTCAATGTCCATTCTAGTTTTAAATTATATGCTAATTCAAATTTTTCCTAAGTTAAACAACAAGGAATCCATTATTTCAATTTTTAACATTAAAAATATGCTTTCAACTTAGGGGCGCCGGGGTGGCTCAGTCAGTTAAGTGTCCGATTCTTAGTTTGGGTTCAGGTCATGATCTCAGGGTCATGAGATGAATCCTCATGCATCAGGCTTACACTCAGCATGGAGTCTGCTTGAGATTCTTTCTCCCTCTCCCTCTGCCCCTCCCCACTACTCTCTCTAATAAAGAAATAAAAACTTAAAAAAAATTTTTTTGCTTTCAGCTTACAGACAGGAAAATTTTTAAATTTTATCCTAATATTAGGCACAACCTAAGTTCTTAACACTAAGGATTCGGGAAGGCTAAAGAAATGGAACAATTCCTTACTTTTGTTTTATAATATCAGGTTGAACTAATGCTCATCTAGAATATAAAACAAAGGTAAAAGCAAAAAAAAATTAAAATAGGAATGTTTAGACAAATTTTACCTCTACTCAAGCCAAAAAAACATCCTGTTTTGGGGGAATCTAAATCTAATTTAAGTATTCACCAGTAAAATACTTACCTTTTCTACTAATGGTATTAACTGTTGGTGTTCTGCTAAAGTCTTTAATAATTCCATAATGAAAGGCAGGTAATTATGCTTCCTTCTTATATTTTCAATCTGAAAATAAAACAAATATCAAACCATACTAACTTTACATTTCCACTTACTTTCTGATATTTTGATCTTTGCATCCAACTCAAAATAGAAATGGGAGTAAACTTTCCATTCTCATAAGAAAAAACATTATAAGTAATGAGATTCCATCCCCATGAGAATAAAGACTAACACAATAAAACATGAGAGTTTCTTGGGTGTGGCTTCCTACTCTTGGCCTAACAAATAACACTTTTGAAAGTCTAAAATTATTTATGAAAACTTAAGATGAAAGTAAATTTAAGAAGCCCACATGATAAATTAATACTCTTACTACCACAGCTATGCAAATAATCAGGCCATGCCTAAAGGGACCAGCTTTATTTTGTGACCAAGAATAATCTTTCTTTAAATTACTTTTACTCAAGAAGACAGACTGTAGGGACACATCTGTGCTTCAAGTAAAAATCACGCATTGTCTAGAGCATGCCTCCCAAGTTACGTAATTCTTGTCTTTCACTGCCCTTTGAGCTATTAAATAATTCTGTCTGGGGGGCTTCTGGGGGGCTCAGTGGGTTAAGCCTCTGCCTTCGGCTCAGGTCATGATCTCAGAGTCCTGGGATCAAGCCCTGCATTGGGCTCTCTGCTCAGCAGGAAGGTTGCTTCCCCTTCTCTCTCTGCCAGCCTCTCTGCCTACTTGTGGTCTCTCTCTGTCAAATAAATAAAATTAAATTAAAAAAAATAAACAAATAAATAAATAATTCTGTCTGGTAGAGGTTCAATTTACTTCCCTTCTCCCATAGGAAAAAAACAGTTTCCATTTTTAGTAAATTCATTTCAACATTCCTTTACTTCATATAAACTTGAGCTGCTTTAACTTCTCATTTGAACTAGTTGTGATATCTTACAGGTTCCTTCAATTAATGAATGAATTAAATAAAATCTTAACACATGTTCATTTTATAGCAGTAAGAGAATCATTTTACCCTTCTGAACAAGCATTTTCAAGCAATGTAGCAGGTAAACTTAATTTGTGTTTTCTCTTAGGCTAATATTAAAACTTAGTGATGGAATAACCCTCCATTAAGAATATATAAGTGTTGGGTAGTTATTTTTGTATACCACATAAAATGGAAGATAAATATTCAAACTTTCATCCCTTACTTACCTATCTCCATGAACTTGGAATTCTCTGGAACCAGCTCCTACCACTTCCAACTGAAGAAATCCTACCAGTCCAAGGTTCATTTATTTTACTTAACAGTCATTTACTGACTGTTAAGTATGATGCAAAGCACTATGCTAACGCTTTGGTGAGCAATAAAAAAGAAAAAAGGACGATCCTTGCCTTCAAGTGAGCTTCAAATGAATAACAATGATTTTGATACACATGAGAAATGACATAACTACCATTTCCAAACTTACACAATATTCAAAGCTCCCTTCACTCTTCACCCTCTCTGAAAAAAGTTTATCAGATTGCAAGTGAAAGAGAATGACATTCTTAAAGTCAGTCTTGCTTTATATTTGACTCTGAATTATAAAAATGTTTGCCATAATTAAAATTAAACTAAAAGTTTTTTAACCCTAAAAAACTAAAAAGGAAAATAAAACAAAAAGGGCGCCTGGGTGGCTCAGGGTTAAAGCCTCTGCTTTCGGCTCAGGTCATGATCTCAGCATCCTGGGATTGAGGCCCGTATCGGGCTCCCTGCTCAGCGGGGAGCCTGCTTCCTCCTCTCTCTCTGCCTGCCTCTCTGCCTACTTGTAATCTCTCTCTGCGTCAAATAAATAAATAAAATCTTAAAAAAAAAAAAAAAAAGAAAAGAAAAAAAAGAAAAGAAAACAAATGAACCCAACTGTGCATTGGTGACAGAACCACACCAGAAGAAAACTGGTGATAGAACCACATCAAGAGAAAATTTTTCCAGTGAATTTAAAAACAGTAATTTGATTGTATATCCAAAATGGGGTACACCCTAAGGAAAAAAATAAACTTAAGAAAAAACTGTTGAGTTGGTATTAACACTGGTATTGTTACTCTGAACCTTTTTATATATATCCATGTTTTTTATATATAGCATAAAGAAAATAAGTCATTACGTTAATATTGTTAGGAATCAAGACTTTCAGCTTAAGAGAAGAGATGCAAATGGTTAATTTCAAGTATAAAGCCCTTTAATTCTTTTTCTGCTTTTTAAAAGTAGGCTCCGCATCCAACATGGGGCTTGAATTCACGACCCTAAGATCAAGAATTGCATGCTCTAACAACTGAGCCAGTAAGGTGCCCTGCGCCCTTTAATTCTAAATTTGAAGACTAAATTCACAATGCCCAAATTCATATTCTATTTTCAAAACTAAAATAAGAAGCAAACAAAAATGTATTTCTTAGCCCTGAAAAGGCCTAGACATAATGACTAATCAGTATCACTGAGCACCCAAATAGTTGTTTCTAAGTAACATTTCCCAACAAAACCCAGGGCTTCTTGAAAAAAATGGCTAATCTAAGTCTGAAGAGGAAACGTACAAGATGAGTGTGAAACATCTTGTCATACTGGAAATCAAGGAAGCTATCAAAGAAGAAGAGAATCATATCAAAAGGACTTAGGACTTGAAGTGGATCCTAATGGCCAAAGATAAGACAATCTGATCATCATTAATTGCAATGAACTGAAGCATCAAACAGGTTAAAAATTTGTTCATAATGATACTTCAAAAAAAATTCAAAAGCAAGAAACCTCACTAGTCACCTTTGTGGGGTGCCAAGGAACCAAGTCATTATTCTGAAAACTAGTAAATAATGGGGAAAAACAATCAAGTATTCAACATATCTTCATGTCAAAATATACTACTCTATATTAAAACAAAGGAACAAATAAAAAGAAAACATACCTTATATCTTTTTAGTTTCTGTACTTCTTCCTCAATAAGCATCTGGTTTTTGGCAACCTCTGACTGAATAGCACTTAACATATTATTACCCTGGTCTGTATCCATGGGTTCCTCCTTAGGGTAAAGAAAAAGAAACAGCATACCCTAATGATTGAAGCTTGAATCCAAAAGATTTTAAAAATGATAAACACGGCACAATTATTTTCAAATTTTACTCTTAATACTGGTGACAGAATACCAGCCTAACTGCAGTATTAAAGGACAAAAGCCCTAAAAAGCACCTCCCATATTTCTATGTTCTACAGTAACACATGTGATTTTTTACCAAAAAAAAAATCTATACTGCAAAATACTATATTGCTATAATCTTTTGTTCAGCTACAAAATAAATCTGTTTGAATATGCTATTAAGAAAATGTCATCAAAAGAATGTAAAAAAAGGTACTACTACTAATTATCTTCTCCAATATTATCTTCTCCAATATTTACTGCAAAAAAATTACATAGACTAGTAAAGATTACATGTAAACCTAAATGTACCTACCCAATTAATTCTGTGAGAAATATATTCTAACTTGCTTAATTATATAATGAAATTAAATAGTTATTTGCTAACAGTTAGCATGTAATATTTGTCGGTCTGTTTTAAGTCACTTACATATATCAGTTACATATACGTTATCAGTTAACCCTCACAACGGCCTTCTAAGGTAAATAATAACTTAATTTTACATTAAGAAACTGAAGCACAGGGGCTCCTGGGTGGCTCAGTCAATCAACAACCAACTCTTGATTTAGGCTCAGGGCGTGACCTCAAGGTTGTGAGATGAAGCCCTACATGGGCTCCATTCAAGACACGGAGCTTAAGATTCTCTCTCCCTCTCCCTGCCCCCCTACCACTCACATGCACATGCTCTCTCTCTCAAAAAAGAAAGGAGAGAGAGAGAGCAAAGAAGGGAGGGAGGGAGGGAGAGAAAAAGAACCTGAAGCACAAAGAAGTATATTCCATTCATACATCCACTAAGTGGCAAAGCCAGGAGTTGAATCCAGGCAGCCTGACTATAGGGTGTATTCTCTTAATCACCACTCAGGATACTTAGTTTAATCAAGAAGGAAGGAAAGGAGGAAGGGAGGGGGAGACAGAGAGAAAGACAGAAAGAGAGAAAAAGAGAGAGAGCGAGAAAGAAAGAATGAACGAGAAGAGAAAGAATAAAGAAAGAAAGAACAACGAGAGAGAGAATACTTTCCCTGAGACAACTAAACTACAACTTTGCACTTAAACGTGGTCACAAACCTCAGCAAGTTGTCTTTGTAACTCTGCTATCTTCTGTTCATATATCATTTTTCTGTCAGACACAATGGCCATTAAGTTAAATCGAATTTCACCTTCACTGTACCTAAAAAAAGTTAAAGTTTATAATGTAATAAAGAATTATAGCATTATTATAATTAAGATAATCTATTGTGACTACCCCATGGTTCTTTAGGATAAACACAAATCTATCAATTGGCTACCAATGAAAATTGACATTAACTGCAAAAAAAAAAACTAGCTCAATTTAAACACAAATATTTTTAAATGTCCTAAAATAAAATTATATCACTAAACATTTGAAATAAAAAAATATTTGTTTTCCTACTTTTATAAGAAATATGGCAACCATTATTTACTTCAGATCTCATCAAAAAAATAAACTAAGACCTCACGGTTGTTGGATTTACTATACTGGCATTCTGATGGTAATTAACTATATTGCTAACTATATACTTTTTGCCAAGTTATGATGTAGTTATTATTTTTGTGAATATATTTTTATATTTCACTTATACTTTACATTTTATTATAAATTATAAATATAAATATAAAATTATAAATATAAATATAATGTGGTTATATCCTGTTGCAAAATTTCTGAACGCTATTTTATTTTCACTACTCTGATACCAGAGTATCACAATGAGACATCTTACAGTGTAAGTTTATTTATGGTAAGGATTGACATTAGAATAATTACTGGTGGGCGCCTGGGTGGCTCAGTGGGTTAAAGCCTCTGCCTTCGGCTCAGGTCATGATCCCAGGGTCCTNCATCGGGCTCTCTGCTCAGCAGGGAGCCTGCTTCCTCCTCTCTCCTCTCTCTCTGCCTGCCTCTCTGCCTACTTGTAATCTCTCTCTCTGTGTCAAATGAATAAATAAAAATCTTTAAAAAAAAAAAAGAATAATTACTGGTAAGATAACATTAAGTGGTACTTAATCAAGATGAGAATATATAGAAAATCTAAGGCTGTTTTTGCATTATTCACTTATAAAAGTTTCTCATACATAGTTCTATTCACTGAAAGAATATGGAGCAATATAACTACAAGTGCTTTGAACTATGTAAAAATGTTGTTTTTAAAACTATGCTGTGGACAATTATCATATGATCTTGCTGATATGTGGAATTTAAGAAACAAGACAGAGGATCATAGGGGAAGAGAGGAAAAAATGAAACAAGACGAAACCAGAGAGGGAGATAAACCATAAGAGACTCTTAATCTCAGGAAATAAACTAAGGGTTGCTGGAGGGGAAGGGGGTTGGAGGGATGGGGTGGCTGGGTGATGGACAATGGGGAGGTATGTGTTGTAATGAGCACTGGGTATTATATAAGATGGATGAATCACAGACCTGTACCCCTGAAATAATATATGTTAATTAACTGAATTTAAATTTTAAAAAATAAAATAAAACTCTGCTGTGGAACTTCCATTTCCTTATTCCTTTCACTAAGAAAATACCAAAATAAAAACACCAGACATAATATATATTTTTAAAAAGAAAATGAAAGCATGAATGAAAATTCTGAAAGGTGGAAAGAAGGCAGACAAGCTAGGGAACCAGGACCCAAAAATGACACAGTGGTGAACTCCTTGAGTTATCTCATTTGCCTTCATATAGCCTGGACTTGGAGTTAAAGAAGTCAGGAACTAAGAAATGTCAACAGGCACAGACAAAAAAAGTACCAACAAAAGTCTTCTCCTTCTATCCAAATAGGAAAGGGGCGACTCATGAGACAGAAAACCTTTAGACAATAACCAGTCTACCATAGCTAAACACGACTGAAAAAAACTGTGCCCCAATCCTGCCCACCAGCAAAGACTGAGTAGGGAGATAAGACTTTCATCCCTGTGGGCAGTAAAGATACCTATTTGCAACATCTAGAAGAGACTAAAAGGGAAGCCAACTGGGAAGTCACTACCATACAGTGGTAAAGAAGCCTCCTTGCTTCAGTGACAATGAAGCCATGTAGAAAGCAGTAACAAGGCATTCCTACTTTTTCCAGCCAGGGTATTATCAAGTGGACACTCTTTTGGGGGCCCGAACTCCCATCCCTGCCCAGCAATAACAAGGAAGCTCTACCCATCTCAGGTATCAGTGGAAGCAGAGTGAACTTCTACTCTCACCTGGCAGTAATGAGGTACCGTCCTGATTTACCCTGCCAGAGCACTGCCCATATAAACCAGCTTAACAGAAATTTTATTTTAAAAACCCAGAGTTTTTTTATATAAACCACAAATGTCCAGGTTTCAATCTATAATGATTTGACATATTAAAAATGATGAAAATCTCAACTTGAATGAAAATACTAACCAAAAGAAAGCAGGACTGGCTATATCGCTATGAAATAAAATTTCAAAACAAAGAAAGTTACTAGAGAGGGACATCACAAAATGATAAAAAGATCAATACACTAAGAAGAAATAGTGAATGTTTAGTTATGCACCAAACAAAAGACCTGCAAAATATATAAAGTAAAAACTGATTAAAACTGTAATTAGAAGTAGACAAATCCAAAATTGTCCCTATTTGCAAATGACATGATTATGGAGAAAACGCCAAGGAACTCACGAAGAACTTCTAAAGCTGGTGAATGAGTTCGACAGGTCAAAAGGATGCAAGAAAAAGAAAGAAAACAATCAACTGTGTTTCTACACACTAACAATGATCGAAGAAATCAAATATGAAAATACAGTATCATTTATAATCACTCAAAAGACTAAAGTACTTGGGTATAAGTCTGACAAAACATGTACAGGACCTGTATGCTAAAAAGTACAAAATGCTGATGAAAGAAATTAGAGAAGATCAAAGTAAATAGAGAGACATACCATGTTCATGGACAGGAAGACTCATCATAGAAAAGATGCCAATTCTCCCCAAATGGATCTAAATGTTTGACACAATTCCTATCAAAATCTCAGCAAGAATTTTTATAGATATGCACAAGATTATACTAAAATTTACATGGGAAAACAGAGGAACTATAACAGCTAAAACAATTTTGAAGAAAAAGAATAAAGTGGTAGGTATCAGTTTATCTGATTTCAAAACTTGCAGTATAGCTACAATAATCAAGACTATGTAGGACTGGCAGAGAGCAAATAGGTCAATAGAACAGAGCAGTGAACCCAGAAACAGACTCACACAAATACACCCAACTGGTTTTTTTTTTTTATAACTCTACCAAATTGCTAGAGGAAAGAAAGCAACAAATGGCACTAGAGTAAATGGACATGCAGAGGCAACAAAATGAACTTTGACTTAACTTCACAACATGTACAAAAATTAACTCAAAATGGATCATAGACTTAAATGTAAAATGTTAAAACATAAATTATTTAGGAAAAAAAGACAAAATCTTTAGAATCTTGGGCTAAGCAAAGAATTCTTAGACAACAAAAAATAATTCATGGTGGAAAAGATTGATAAATTAGACTTCACTGGGATTAAGAGATTTTGCCCTGTGAATGACTGTACTGGGAGAATTAGGGGATAGGCTACAGACTGGGAGATAAAATTTTCAGGCAATGTGTCTGATGAAGAAGTAGTACTATCTAGAGTATGTAAAGAAACTCAAGGCTCAACAGTCAAAGAACAATCTAATCACAAAATAGGCAAACGGCATGAAAAGATTTTCAACATCATTAGTTATCAGGGAAATCCAGATTAAAACTATAATGAAATATCACTACCACCTACTAGAATGGCTAAAAAATTTTGATAAAACCAAATGCTAGCAAGGATATGGAAAAACTGGATCACTCATACATTTTTGGTAGGAATGTAAAATGGTACACTCTGCAAGAGTATAGCAGTTTCTTAGAAAATTAAACATGCATTTACAACTCAGCAATGGCACTCCTGGGCATTTATCTCAGAGAAATGAATACTTATGTTCACACAAAAATGTGTACACAAATGTTTATTGCTGCTTTATTCACCACAGCCAAAAACTAGAAGCAATCCATATGTCCTTCAATGGGTAAATGAACCAAAAAAAAAAAAAAAAAAGAAAAGAAAAAGGTCCTACCCATACAATAGACTACTACTCATCATTAGAAAAGAATGAACTACTTATGTACTTAACAACCTGGATAAACCTCCAGAAAATTATTCTGAGTGAAAGAAGCCAATCCAAAAAGTTACATATTGTATGATTCCATTTATACAACATTCTTTGACAAAAATTATAAAACTAGGGGTAAAGGATGGGAGGGGAGAGTGGCAACAGAGAAAGGAAGGAGTTGTGGCTCTAAAAGCAAAACCTGAGCAATCCTTGCGCTAATGAAATCATTCTGTACCTTGACTGTATCAGTGTCAACATCCTGGCTGTTGACACTGTACTCTAGTTCGATAAGATGTTACCATTGCTGGGTAAAGGGTACATGGGATCTCTCTGTATTATTTTCATAACTGAATATGAATATACAATTACCTCAAAATAAGGGTTTTAATTTAATAAAAAAAGATGCTTAAAAACAATTCTACAAAACAACTATATAAAATATCTAATGGAGATCTGCATGTTTAACCTTTATAAAGAGGACATATTACCATGTAGAATTTAAATATTACTGAAATAGATTTCCTGAACATATTAATCCAATCAAAAGTAGATGTTCAAGCACTGATAAAATAATAATAAAATAAAAGTTGAAAAAAATGTTTAAAACCAGAATACTATGCTAGTGCAATTAGCTGGGCATTTACTTTTGTATCCTTTTTTCTATGACTGGCCTCACTGCGCTGATCCAGTCATCTTGATTGCATGCACCTAGAAAGAAATTTGAAAGCAATTAAATCAAATAAAATCAACATTAAAATTATTTCAAAAGTTAGTCTAAAATATCTTTTTATAAATATTTTGGGAATTTCAGGATGGTAAAAATCCTTTTAACATAACAATGTTAAGCTTCAATTCTTAGTTTCAGAGTAAAGGTAAAGGCAAAAAAAGCATTAGTATAATTTGCATTACTACATTATTGTGTCACTTAGTAGATGCTGAACAAATGTATGGAAAAGTAATTAATTAGGGAGTTACCCATTAAAATCCACAACTTTGTGAAATAAGAATACCATTTTATAGTGATAAAACTGAAGGCTAAGAAACATCAGCACACAAGTTAGTAGCAAATAAGGATTCAATCCTTATCAGTCTGATTCCCTATATCATAACTATAAAAATATTGAAATCTACACATAATGCAAAACTAATTCTACCCAGTTGTTTTAATCCTCTTTGTCACCATAATTTTTAGCATAACCACCAGTTGTATACCAACACTGGCTGGTCTACTTTACCTTTTATGTCCTTTGTATTTGATGGTTCTAACAAATACAGAATAAGTGACTGGATAGAAGCCAACAGAGAAGATACAGAGATCAGCTCAACTACCAAACTACAAAAAACTTCAAGAGAATTTAAAGAACATTCTATTAATTTTCTGTGACATAAAAAAGTAAATATTTTTAAATATAGAGGTAACATGTAAATCTGCATTAGATAAATTATTGGTTCTATGCAGGGGACATGGTTAAAAAGTATAAACAAAATGAACCTATGTTCATTTTCTAATCTAATAAAACTATAAAGTTTTATGAACAGCAGATAACATCAGATTCAATAAAAACAGGTTTTGTTTGACTTAAAAATGAACCTGGGCGCCTGGGTGGGTCAGTGGGTTAAAGCCTCTGCCTTTGGCTCAGGTCATGATCTCAGGGTCCTGGGATCCAGCCCTGCATCTGGCTCTGTGCTCAGCAGAGAGCCTGCTTCCTCCTCTCCCTCTGCCTGCCTCTCTCCTACTTGTAATCTCTGTCAAATAAATAAATTAATAAAATCTTAAAAAAAAAAAAAAGAACATAATTTTTAAAAAAAGGAAACTGAATGAGGTAAAAATAAGGAGTTAAAATTCTTTGTGAGCTAATGATTTTAGTACTATATCAGAACCACCAATTATATCCTCAACCTTGCTGACCATTTATCATTTTTCCTTAAGGTTAGAGATGGGTGGAATTGGGACATATCTACCCTTTGTTCCAAAGGACAGCAAATTAATGCACTATTTAAACAGAAACTTTGAAGAAAAACACTTTAGTAGATTGTTAAACATTGAATTAAAGTGATTCTGGATGATCCAATTCTAAGTGAAAATATTTTAATGCAAGATGGAAAGAAATGCTTACTATCCGTTATCAGTAGTTAAAAATGACAAGAATATGGGGCGCCTGGGTGGCTCAGTGGGTTAAGGCCTCTCTCTGCCTTTGGCTCAGGTCATATCCCACGGTCCTGGGATCAAGCCCCACATCGGGCTCTCTGCTCAGTGGAGAGCCTGCTTCCCCCTCTCTCTCTCTGCCTACCTCTCTCCCTACTTGTGATCTCTCTCTATCAAATAAATAAATAAAATCTTTTTAAAAAAATAAAAAATAAATTAAAATGACCAGAAAACTTATATTCACTAAAAGAAGTAGCTTTTTTAAAGTTAACTGAAAAATTTTTTTAAAAATTACATAATCTATGGGTTAAAGAGATTTTCTCTTAGAAAAAAATTAAAGATCCCAGTTGAACCACAGTAGTCAACATGTCCTTCCTGTTATTTAACCTTATAAAGTAATGAAAAGCTTAAGACTTTCATGACATCATACTACCTACCTTACAGTCACCTTCCTTTTAAAATCTAAGCAGCACTGTGGCAAAAACAAAGGAGAATACCCTATCTTTTTTCTTTGTCAAAAGTGAACTACTAGGAACAGGAACCAGATTACCTAAATCAATTGGTCCTTCTCTTAATCCATCTAATTCATACAATCTTCCATTGACAGGAACATAACTGACAAAATGAAAAGCATCTTCTTCTTTTGCCGTTGTCTTTGCATCAAATTCAAACATTTGCTGTCTACAGTGAAGAAAAAAAACAGTGAGAGACAAACAAGCGGAAAAAAAAAAACAGTGTTTATTTAATAAAAAGTCTCTTTACCTGGCAAAACTGTTGTGTACTTGTCGGATCACGTCTGAATTGCTCAGTGCCAAACCTTTCATCTAAAATAATTGTTAAAGTAGCCTATTAAAAAGAGAACTATTACAAATAGGGCATTTTAGGAATAATAAGATTATACTCACAGCTGCATCAAAACTTTGTGAAAATTCCTTAAATTCTGATAATGTCTCTCCCAAATGGACATCTTGGTGGGTACAGTTCAATAACACACTTACTATAGCTTGGGTTGCACAAGCATTGTTAATTACCTATAAAACATAAAAGTAAAAATATTACCAATTTATTTTTTAAAAAGCAGCTTTTAACTGATGGCAATGCCTTCTAAAATATGAATAATGCTAATATTTTTCAAAATGTATTTCATCTAGTCTTAACATAAACATAATAAACATGTTTAATTCCATTCTAATGTATTTTCAGGAATTTGCTACAATTCTGGGGTGGAGGATTCTAGGAAGCCAAATAAATTAAATAAACTCATAACATCAGTGAATCCAACCAGTTAGGGTAATAAGACCAATCTTTCCTGATCTAAACACAGCTGATTAAACCAAAGTAACTTGTCCTCCCTCCTATTCACACTTCCTCCTAAATTCATTTCTGCCTCTCCAAATTTAACCCATATTTCAGTATTCAGCATAAGCTCCAACTCACCTAGGTGGCTTTTAGAGAAATTATCCAACAGTTGCTATTAGTTTCTACTTTTGAGTTCCTAGAAAGGAAATATACCATCCACACATTTTTTTTTCAGCTCAGTCATATACAGTCTTTACAGTGCTGTCATCTAGCTGTTAACTATTTAATAAATTATGTGGACCTTACATTTTATTTTAGTAAGAGTGAAAAAAACATTGAGAAAGCACTTACTATGTGCCAGGTACTTTTCTAGGCACTTCACATATATTAATTCTTTTAATTCTCTTAACAATCTATGAAGAAGGAGTAATATTATTATCCCCATTTTACATTTGTGGAAGCTAAAGCACAGAGAAGTTAAGTAACTTGCCCCAAGGGCACAGAGCTAAGCAAGAGGCAGACAGTTTCAGCTCTAGAATTTGTGCAGTTAGCCACTATGTTAGGCTGGCTCTGTACATACATGTGGTCTCTCTAACAAGATTATAACCTACTGTGAACAAGGGCTTCTTCCATATTTCCTATAGCCCCTACACAGTGTTGAGATTATAGAGCTAGAAAGAACCTCAGATGATCAGTGTGAACACCAGCAAGGTTAATTATAAAGTTGAACTAAATTTGGTGAATGATTTTTAAAAACACAGTTTAGTCCTATTGCTGTATTTTTTTACTAGATTATAATTAAATACTATTTTCTAGAGTCTTTCCAAAATGTTAATTCACTTATGATTTTACAATTTTGCAAACTATTTATATCCTATCAGATTTCAGAAGAAAATTTTTCAATTATCTTCTGTCTTTGATTTTTATACTCCTCTACTTATTGCATTGCCAAAGGCTTTTGAGGTCTTGTGAAATCCACCAGTTCTTACATCATTTGCTGCAGTATGTTTGAAAAATTCCTTGATAAGACTGCTTTCTCTACTAGGAAACATTCTCTTATACCCAGTTCTCAAATAAATACAATACCACCACATTTCTGATATTCCTCTCTGATAATATCTTGTACTCAAAACTATCTTATAACTGACAAATTATAGAAAAGTAACAGAAAATCTAGAATCCAATTAATATTGCTGTTTCTTTTAATATGTATTTTTCTCTGAATCACAGTTCTTTAGTAAATTTGGAGAAAAAATTTCAATGATTAAAGGAGACTTCATAAAAGTTTGGTTTACTCAACTTAGTAAGACTCAATGCCCCTTTATCTTGGATCAAAATTATCCGGGATGAAATTATCTGGGAATGTGTTGGTAGGAGTGAAGTCAGAAGAAGTTAAAATTTATACTCATTCACATGTTCTTTCAAATTCACACATTAAGAACATACTATGTACCCAGTGCCAGGCCAGATGATGAGGCTATGGCAGAGAATACTCTCAAACATTCCTATGATCTAAGGACTTCAAATCTGTAACCCATCACTTTAGAAAACTTTTTTAAAGAATCAGAAAAAAAAAACCTCCTTCCAAAGTAATCAAGTTATATACATTAAACATGCAGTTTTTTCTATTATCTTCAATATTTTTTTAAAAAAGAAAAAATCCTGCGGTTAATATTTCTCGCTCAACGTTAATAATGATACACACTGTCTATGATTTATTACAGCTTATTTGTGTATGTATGAAGAATAGTAATCATGGTGTACACGGATATAAAATTATCTTTCCAGGTATAAAAATGAGTTTAGCGCCACCAAGTGGTTATGTTATATATAGCACAGAATTGCCAAAAGAAAGAAAAGACCTTAAAACGGGTATCTCCGTACAGTCTTTCAAGTATTTACTAATAAGCACCTACAGTGTAGGTGTGCCAGACAGTGTGGTGTGTGGGATGCACAGTAAATGAAAGAGAGGTCTTTCACCTCATGAAACTCATAACAATCATCTTATATACATCTATTTAGAAGAACTATAACTTTAGTTCATGTCACAAAAAATTCACTGCAGCATAAATTATTTTGTAGTTTACAACTTTTTAAATCTCTCATTTATCCTTAGTATTCTATTATATGCTCTGGCTTATAACACATTTTCAAACACAGTAGTACAGTTCAACAGTAAAAGCAGGCTAGAGTAAGAGGTCACAAGGAGGGCGGGCCCAGAACCTTAAGAATTTGGCTTGAATTCCTTTGAGAGAACATATATTCTTTAGTTCATCCAGGCTCTCCACTCCCTATTTCTTACACACAACCCAATTCATACATGCATGTTGCCAACCTGATACTGCAGCCATTTGACTTGCAACCCCTGGACTACAGAATAACTTCTTTTCATAGTTTATACAAAAGAATATAGTGGGTGCTCAGAGGAATGCTTCTAAATAGTTTAAAGTACTACATTATAAGTTACAGTCAACCTTCACTAAGTTGTAGCTATAAAATAAAAAAGGTTTCAATATTTATTTATAGTAAAGAAAAAAAAAGGTTGAGAATAAAACTATGGGTTCTTAAAGGGAAGGTGACGCAAATAAACACAAAATAAAATAAGTATACAATAAATGCCCTGCCTGTGAAAAATTTGGAAAAAAATACATGTATGAAAAAGAGATGAATAGAAAACCAAAATGATGAAGGAAGAAATCATCTTTAACTGAAGTAGCATAAGTTTCTCGATAAATGTAAAATTTTAACAGAGTCCTGAAAGCTTGACAAAACCTAGAGAATAGAGAAGGAAATTTACTCAGGGAAGCAAGAGGGTATGAACAAAGGAACAAATTCACATGGTATGTTCAAGAGACAATGAGCATACTGGTTTGTACTACAGTGGTTATGGTTAGGGTATGGCATCATTTGTTACCTTGAAACTCACTGACCTTGAATGATTAGTAGTTTGCCCCAGGAGCAAAAAACTTTTTAATAGGAAAATAGGTTTTTTATTATAGTAAAAATAGGTTTTTTATTATGAAAGATTCAGGTGACAATTTACAGCGAGAGTTGAAGATGGCTGAAAACAGAAACAAGATCAGCTGGATTGCTACCCTAATGCAGATATGAAACAATAAAAGGCAAGATTAGGGTGTATGTGAAACCTCTACCACACAAATATGCAAGTCAGAATTCTAGGAGTCAGGAATACTACAACAAGAACAACAAAAAAGGTTGGGTGCCTGGGTGGCTGGTGGGTTAAGCATCTGCCTTCACCTCAGGTCATGATCCTGGAGTCCCAGGATGGAGCCTCCCATTGGCTCCCCCTGCTCGGCAAGGAGTCTGCTTCTCCCTCTGCCCCTCTCCCTTTGCTCTCTCTCAAATAAAAAAATAAAATCTTAAAAAATAAAATAAGGTTAAAAAGAATAATGGCACACTAATAACCATATGAAACAATTTTGTAAATTTAAGCTAAAATGGAGACATTTTTTAAAAATCTTACCAAAACCAAGTCAAGAAGAAATAAGTGGCCTAAATGGTCTTTTAACTACTAAATTGAACAGTAGTTATATATATACTTACAAAGAAAATACCAGGCCCAAAATTGACAGTACAGGCCAATTCTAACAAAATCTGAAGAAAAGGATCATCTAAATTTTATATATATTCTTTGGAACAATAAAAAAAAGAGGAAATCCCAACTCATTTCATGAAGCTACCAAACCCCTAATACTAAAACTAACCAAAGCCATTAGGAGAAAAGAAAATTAAGGCCCATTTCATTTATAAATACAAATGCAAAATGCTAAACAAATAATACTGAATTAAATCTGACAGTACATAAAGAAAGAATATAACATGATGAACTGGGCTTATCCCAGATATGAAGGATGATATAATATTTAGAAAAATCATTAATATAGCTGACTGCATTAATCTATTAAAAGAGAAAAACGCGATTACAGTATGTGCAGAAAAACCATTTGAAAAATTTCACAATAAAGACACTCACTAAATTAATAAAAGAATGCCCTTACCTGAAAAAAAAATTTTTTTAAATAAAAATAAAAACCAGAGTAATCACCATCCAAAACAAGAAAATGGTAAAAGCATTCCCTTCATAAAATCATGATTTTATTGAAGTTCTTAGACAATAAGAAAAATAAATCAGAGGCCTAAGGATTTGAAAGGAGGAAATAAAACTGTTACCATTTGATACAGTAATTTAGATAGAACCCCCTCAAAAAAACCAACAAATATTAGAGATAATAGAAGAGTTTAGCAAGATAGCTAAATATTAAAACGTAAAAGTGAATTGCATTTTTTTTTTGCTAGCATCAAACAATCTAGAAAATTAATTGAAGACAGGACTTAAAACAGAAATATCAAGGAGTTAGGATAAATCTAACAAAAGAGGAAATAACCTCTATAGAAAAAATTACACGTTAAAGATAACAAAGATCTAAATAGATACATACTATGTTCATGACTTAATATGAAGATATAAATTCTCCCCAAATTGATATTTATAGTCAATGCTATTCCATTCAAAATTCCAACAGAAATTTTCACACAACTTGGTAAAATGACTCTGAAATTTACATGAAGAGCATGGGGCCAAGAATAGAAGGATATTTCTGAAAAAGAGCAGGGAGGGGAGACATGACCTATTAGATATCACACCTTATGAAGTAAAAGGAATCAGGACAGTGATATTGGCACAGAGAAAAACTGATGAGTGGAACAACGTACAGTCCAGAAAACACACACACACCGAACTATGATAGACAACAGAGGCAGAATGTTAGATAAGTAGGAAAAACAACAGATGTTTAATAAATGAGGCTAGAAAAAAAATGATTATCCATATGGAAAAAGATAAAAGTGAATTTCTACTTCACATGATATATCAAAACCCAACTCCCAATGAATTATGGACATACATGTCAAAAATTAAAATTTAAAAACACAGGTAAATATCTTTTATAATTTCAGATAGATAACAATTTCTTAAACAAGATACAAAAACCACTGGCTCTAAAATATAAAGTTCTATTCATCAAAAGACACCCAGAAAAGGTAAAACATTAAGGTGCCAACTTGGAGAAGTAGTATCAAGAATTCATAAACAACTCCTTCAAGTCAAAAAGAAAAGCACGATTCACCCCATAGAAAAATAAAAACAAAAAGAAATTTCACTGAAGAAACACATATGGCCACTTTCAAAATGATTAGTATCCAGGGAGATGTAAACCAAGACCACAATGAAGTACCATTTTAGGACAAGCTAGCTGGCAAAAGTTTAAAAAGCCTGATAATACCACATTGGAGCATGTGGCTACATAGTTACTCAGATATGGCTAATGGGAGTGTAACTGAAGTATCTACTTCAGAAAACATTTTGATACATTTATGTATCACATGAAGTAGTCAATTCTACTTCTAGGTATACAGCAGGAGAAATTTGCACATATACAACAGCAGACATATAGAAAAATGTTTCTAATCACACAATTCATAGTAACTCAGATGTAAAACTCAAATGTCAATCTAGAAAGAGTAAGTAAATAAACCAAATAAAGGAACTACTATGATAAATAACTTAGAGAAGAATCCTAATGATATAATATTAAGACAAAAAGTAAGTCCCCCAAAATCACACAGAGGACGTGAGAAATTAAATGAAATGAAGCACTTATGTCAAGGGGTTTTAAAGTGGAGCCAGGAGGGACGCCTGGGTGGTTCAGTTGGTTAAGTGTCTGCCTTCAGCTCAGGTCATGATCCCAGGGTCCTGAGACTGAGTCCCGCATCAGGCTCTTTGCTCTGTGGGGGACCTACTTCTCCCTCTGCCTGCCATTCCCCCTGCTTGTGCTCTCTCTCTCTCTGACAAATAACTCTCTCTCTCTCTGACAAAAAATAAATAAATAAATAAAAATAAAATAAAATGAAATTTAAAAAATAAATAAATAATAAAATAAAATAAAATGGAGCCAGGAAGCCAATAAGGAAATGGGCCTTATACACATCCTCACAGGATAAAACCAAGAACTTTGAACTGGATGAAAGGGAATAAATTCCAAGGACTCCGCCGAACACATGAAACTTGGTACAGTAAGACTTTGCTTAGTGAAAGCCTTAGCAACCAAACTATATTCAGTCAAGATTAGTTTAGTTTTCTCTGAGCCAACATCAATCAAAATTCTTTGTAAACAAAGCATACAAACATTCCTTTTGTCTCTTAAGACCCTTGATTTTCATTCCCTAAGGAACACAATTTGGGTTGCTACCCAAATCTGTGCTCCCCAATTGAAATTTTGAGACCCCAAATACATGCTTTTGCTTTATTTTAGCACTGCCTCTTTTCTCAAATGGTAAGCATAATACTTTTTATCTAGTCAAAATTTTATATACACACACCCTTTTAAGGATTAAAAAAAATATAAAAGAGAAAGCAAAATGGGGTGCCCAACTGGCTCAGTCAGTTAAGTGGCTGACTCTTGGTTTTGGCTCAGGTCATGATCTGGAGAGATCAAGCTCAAAGTTCAGCTCTGTGCTTAATGCTTAGTCTGCTTCAGATTCTCTCTCCCTCTCCCTCCTGCTCAAGCTCTCTCTCTCTCAAACAAATAAATTCTAAGAAAGAAAGAAAGAAAGAAAGAAAGAAAGAAAGAAAGAAAGAAAGAAAAAGAAAGAGAAGAGAAAAAGAGGAAGGAAGGAAGGAAAGAAGGAAAGAAATAATACACCAAATTCAACATGAGGATTACAAGGGATGAAGGGAGGGAAGATGAGAATTATCTTGAACAATGGGTGAGAGAGAAGGAAAAACAGATGAAGTTTACTTGAGTGGTGAGTTCTTAGGTGCTTACTGTATTACTTAAAATAACACAATAAATAAATAGGAGTCATGAGTATGTGTCATCAATCAAGGGTTATCATAATCCTATTTCATGTACCTGAAGATGAATTTTTTTTAAAAAGGAAAAAAGAAAAACACAGTCATCATCATTGATTGCTATGTGTATAGCAATTAGAGTGTGCAATCAGCTTAAGATAGCCAGTATTACTATTACCTCTCTAAACCAAAGCAATTTCATCCATAAATACCAATAATATATACTTAGTTAATATGTATGACCTTACCATAAATAAATATAATTTTAATTACATTTCTTAAATTTCTGAAAACAGGAGACTCCTAGATAAAATCATTATTAGTTCTTGAAGCCTAGAATTAAGGATTATATGTTTATGTAATACAAAGTTTCTGGCATAGGCTCATAGGAGGCATACACTAAAAAGACTAGAAGATATTATTGGGGGAATTATATTATTGAGGAATTACTGAACTGATCTGTCAGTTCATTAAGAACTGTTAAGATAATATAGTACAAAAAACACCCAGTATTATTGGAAAATCACAAATCCTAGACATTAATAAACATGGCAAGAATAATATAATACTGGGCGCCTGGGTGGCTCAGTGGGTTAAAGCCTCTGCTTTCGGCTCAGGTCATGATCTCGGGGTCCTGGGATCGAGGCCCGCATCGGGCTCCCTGCTCGGCGGGGAGCCTGCTTCCCCCTCTCTCTGCCTGCCTCTCTGCCTCCTTGTGATCTCTCCCCCGCTGTAAAATAAATAAATAAAATCTTTAAAAAAAAAAAAAAAAGAATAATATAATACAAATAAAACATTAAATTAGAGTTAAGACAGAAATATAGACCTAGAAAAATATTACAAATTCAAACCCTAGTATCATTTTTACTTTCTTTTACCGTAAAAATACTTAGACCTCTATAAATCATTAATGTCATAGTGTTAGTGAATACTAGTGTTAACTGCAATATTCTTAGAGATGAAGATCTCAGTCTACTTATTGGATATCTACTATGTGCCAGAGACTGTACATAAAAACAAAACCCCAGAGTCCCAGGTTCACAATTTAGTGTGGAAGAAATTAAATGCACACAAACCCACAGAAAAAAATCTTCAAGAATATAAATCAGTTTCAGTTTCAGTGCTTATCTCTGAAGCAGGGATTATAAGGGACTTTTATTTCCTACATCATATAGTTACAATGCTTAAATTTTGTAAAATAACCATATATATTTATATACCTTAAAATATAAAAACTTTCTTTAAAAGGAAAATAACAACTGAAGGACTTCTCAAATTATCTGTCTCCTACTTTTTCTCTACTATCTAGATCTTGAAAATCACAACCTGTAGTTTTGAAATTATAATTATTGTTGTACAATAATACATAAGTACAAGTATTATAATATGTAAACAAATTACTTGTGTTAGAGAAATAAACAGAAACTCAAAATGTTGATCATTAAGAGATTAGTTAAATAAATTATAGGATATTTACACCAAGAATACTTTTAAAAGAGGCAATGTTGTGATATGGTCAAGAGCATAAACTTCAGAGGTACAGTGCCTAAGTCTCCACCCCAGCTCTGCCAATGACTGACTAGCTGTGGAACTTGGGCAAATTTCATAACCTCTCTGGGATTCAGTTTCCACATCTGTGAAATAATAAGGAATCTATAAAACCACATAGCATTGCTGTATTGGCTACTACAAATAAATTAATACATAAAAATACATATGGAAGTACCTAATAAGCCTTCAGAAAACATTAGCTAATCCTGTTATGTGTATGGAAATGGAACAAAGTCAAACTTTTATCATTAAGTGAAAAAGATGCAAAATATTTTGCATCTATAACTTATAAAAAGTTATAACTTATCTTTTATAAAAGATATTTTGCAATCCAACTTTAGTAAGAAAATTATAATGAGAATATGTTAGCATATAAAAAGACAATGTGGGAGGTAGTATGGCATGTGGAATCACAAACCTGGGTTTTAGACCTGGATTTAAATTCTGTGTGACTTCTGAAAAATAAGTTAATTTTTCCAGGTCTCAATTTCTTCATCTGTGATATCAGGATAACAACCTCACAGAGTTGTTGCAAGGATTAAATAAATAATATATCTAAAGCACAATATCTGATATACAGTAAGAATGATAAATGTTGGCTACTGTTAGTATTGTTTTCATTACTGCTGAAATTATGAAGAGACATGCCTGTCTTATTCACCATTATACCCCTAGTTACCTAAAACAATCCCTACCACAAAGCAGGGGCTCAATAACTACTTGTTGATTAAATGAGTAAGTCAAACCATTAAAAGTGGTTAGTAGAGATGGGTGTGGGATTACAAAGATACTCACTCTTATCATTATATATTTCTGTACTCTAATTTCTGCTATCAGAAAAAAAAATACACAATAATGTTCTCTTAACCCTTAAAATAAAACAAAGTGTTAATTTCTCTAAAAAAAACACTCAATTTAAAAAAGTTGGGGAAAAATGGAAAGTAGTAGTAGAGGAAAAGGTAAAACAAGTTACTAAGTGGAATGGCAAAGGCTTCATCTAAAGGGCAGTAATGAGATTTAGCAGCTTTATTTTCAACCTTTCCAAAGGTTAAACAGGTTATCCTAAGCAGTTTTTTGAGTCTCAGAAATGAGCACGATTTTCAAACAAATGCCATCATATTTAGCTTAGATTTTAAACATTAATCGAACCTCTTTTATCGTTCTCTTTTTCAGCTTTTCCAAACAATGGACCAAATGTATGGAGGCATCGAGAAATATTCAACACTTCACTCTATATACTAGAACAGCAATTCTCAAGTGTGGTCCATGAACCCCTGGAAATTCCTAAGACCCTTCTCAAGGGGTTCATGAGCTCCAAAATTGTTCCCATAACAATTCAAAGACAGTTTCTGCCTTCTGCCCTGCTTTCCCATTTGCACTGATAGTATAATAGCAATGGTAGATAATACTGCTGGTATTTTAGCACCAGTCTGGGCAATGGCATTAAACTGTCTCATTGACGCAGACAGTTTAAAAAAAAAAAGAAAGAAAGGCAAGCCAGTTTTACTCAAGACTGTCTTTAATGAAGCAGTAAAAGTTATTTTTACTAAAATCTAACTTTGAAATACAAGTCTTTAACATCTATCAAACGAAATAGGCAGCACAAATAAAGCACTTCTGCTGCAAACCAAAATACACTAATCATTTCAAGGAAAGACAGCAGTAGGATTGTTTGACTTGTGAGCTAAGTTGGCTGCTTTTATCTTGGAACTTCTTTTTCATTTGAAAACACAAATGGCAAACAAATACGGTTGTTCAGGGTACATGGCAGATATTTTTCTTCGAACTGAGTAAAATGAGCCTGTTACTTCAAGGAAAATCCCTGACAGTATTTGGGTTTTTTGATTAAAAAAAATTTCTTTTTAAGATGTTTATTTATTTATTTATTTGACAGAAAGAAGAGAGATCACAAGTAGGCAGAAAGGCAGGAAGAGAGAGAGGAGGAAGCAGACTCCCTGCTGGGCAGGGATTCCCAATGAGGGGCTGGATCCCAGGACCCTGAGATCATGACCTGAGCCACCCAGGCGCCCCAGGATTTTTGATAAAATTTGAACTTTCAAGTGAAAATTAGAATGTGGTAAGATTAAGATATTCCACTGTTAGTTTAAAAGTTTCATGATACTTAACAACTTTTCTGATGATACACATGTGACTTGTTGATAATGTATGTAATCAAATGTGTCAACATTTAGAAGACCTGTATAAGTCTGTGAACTTTCAAAATGACCAATGCACAATGTTATCAAATGCTGCATGAGTAAAATATCCATTTGCAGAGCAAGAAAAACCAAAGAATTTTAATATAATAAGGAGAAAAAGTTCACTGATATGGTTTCAGATTTCACAATGCAACTAACCTTTAAGTAAGCAACATTTTGGGGCACCTGGGTGGTTCAGTGGGTTAAACCTCTGCCTTCGACTCAGGTCATGATCGCAGGGTCCTGGGATCCAGCCCCACATCGGGCTCCCTGCTTAGCGGGGAGCCTGCTTCCTCCTCTCTCTCTGCCTGCCTCTCTGCCTACTTGCAATCTCTCTGTGTGTCAAATAAATAAATAAAATCTTTAAAAAAAAAAAAAAGCAAGCAACATTTTTGGAGTTTTGATATCAAAGAATATCCATAATTCTCTGAAAAAGATATTAAAATACTCCTCCCTTTCCAACTATACATATGTGTGAAACCAAATTTTCTTCATATACTTCAACCAAAACCAAAACAAAACAAAAATACTGCAACAGACTGAATAAAGAAGCAGATAGGAGAATCCAGCTGTGTGCTATTAAGCCAGACATTAAACAATGTAAAACATAAATGTAAAGCTTCTTGCTAATTTTTTTGTTTTGATAAGTGTGATTTTATTTCACTAAAAAATGTGTTATTTTAACATGTAATGCATTTACTGTTTTTTAAAATCAATTAATACTCTCAAAATGTCTCAGTCTTAATGTCTAACATAATAAATACTGATAAATATAATCCATTTAAACAGAGAAGGTCTTTGGAGATCTCAATAATTTTTAAGAATGTAAAGGGGTCCTAGGACAAAAAAGCTTGAGGACTGCTACACCAAAGACACAAAAGTGAAACAAAGTTCTGTTTATAGAACTCTCAAGACTTCAGAGCATCCAAAGAACATACCTGCTTTGCAAAAAATATTGTGTCAAGTCTGGAGTCCTGAACTACAGAGCCTGCTGGTTCTTCTCCTGGCTGCCACTTGAAAAGAAAAATTAACCCATGAACTGGCCTACAAAATAAAATACAAATTAGCGACACCAAACCTTGCTTCTTTTTGAACATGCTGTCAATACATTACATTTTAGTCAGCTACTTAACAAATACATTGCAAACAAAGTAAGTTTGAGAAAACTTTTTAAGATTTCTATTGCTATTCAGTAGAATGTTGCCTATGACATGGTTAATAAACCTTCACAATACATTAGATAAAACAGAATTAAAATGAAAGGTTTATTGTCAAATCTGGATTATTCACTTCTACCTTTTATCACTTCACTTAAAAACTAAAAGAATATAGCAAAACTAAAAGAAGCTATTAACCCTAGAATGAATTCTAATCTATACAAATAAAGTTCACGTGGGATATTTACAGATAAATGGCTTATAGCATATATAAAATATATTAAGTCACCTTTATATAATTGTTAGACTCATGAAAAATCATCAAACTGCGGTATGAATGGATGCTATCATCTTATACATAATTAAGTCATCCATTTTCCTAAAGGAACTCTTGTTGCCCATGAAACATTAAATCGTCACTTTAGGATTCTCTCTAGTCTTTTTAACTGTCTTCCATGCAACAAAACCCTTTCTTATCCTCTAAAGACAGTTCAAATGATGCATTTTTAATTAACCTTTCCTGATCACTCAGCCAGAAATGATCCTTTATTTCATCTCAAGTCATTGTTCTTTCTGTGGGCAAGGGGAACGTAGGGAGAAGCAAATGATCTCTTTACTATTAAAAACAGTGTCTATATCCCTACAGTCCCTATTTCCCCTTTAGAAGCCTACTCCTTGTCACATTCCAAGAATTCAAGAATTCTCTCCAATGAAAATTCCTCTAGCCCTCTATTTGCAATACAGGATCAATGCCTGGGGGCATGGATATTGAGGGTAGGGGAGTCTTAGAGAAGTGATTCCAGTCAGAAGGATGGGGAAAGGAAGGTACTTCCTGGCACCTACATTTGGAATCTGAACTGTAACCTCCCCAAAAAGCAATGTGATAATGTATAGACAAGCTCTGAATTACTATTAATATATGTTATCTACTAAGTACACTTTTGTAGATTAACCTACTACTCATGTTTTTAATGTTAAAATGTGTTGTGTTCTAACCCTATTGATCTGTAAGTGAATACTGTAAAAAATCAACCAATCAACCAATTCTGACATGGAATTACAGAGACTTAGCTTTTAATCCCTTAAAAGTTACTTACATATGAGTCTCAGGTCTGGGTTATAAAATGAGAGTAAAAATACCTATCTCACGAGATCAAAGAAAGACTTAAAGGAGATGCTGTAATCAGCCTAAAGTAATCCAAGTAAAAAAAACAGAAAACAGTCTACTTAAAGTACGGACATATTATTTTTAACACAACTAAGATCATACTTACTTTAATTTTTCAAAATTCTCAGGCTCTAAACTCCATATTTCTTCTACTTGGGCTCCTCGGCAACCTGATACAAGAAATTATTTCTTTAGAAAATAAAATAACTTACATTTTTTTCCTTCACCATTAAATAAAACACTAATTGAAAGAAATGCACATTTAGGGACAATTGAGACAAGTTGAAATGGTAAAACTGTTAAAGCTCACAAGCCAAATCCTTTTACTTCTTTTACGACTTCCTAGATATTTATAATGGGAGTCTATTACTTTTATAATTTAAAGAATTTTCATGAGTTTTTCACTGAAACACCACCCCAGACTTCTCAGTCTCTATTAAATCTTGCTCTCTCTTCTGCATCTCCTCTTTTCACTCAACTGCCATTTGCCTAGCTCTGCCCTTGGCCCTCTTCTTTTTTTACTATACACTTGAAGTGGTAATAAATAACTACCACTTAACAGTGACTTTCGCATCACATGTTTAGTTCTGACTCTTTTCCTAAATTCCAATTCTATATTGTCTTTAATATACTTTTATTTTCAACTATCTCAGAGTCCCCCAAACATACCCTTCCATAGGATAGTGTTTTCTGCCCCCCTCTCCTGCCCCCGTCTGCCTGGGAAAGATTTCACAATGTCTGGAGATATTCTTATTGTCACTACTGATGACCCAAGGAAGGCCTTGGCATCTAACGGATAGAGGCCAGAGATGCTAAACATCCTACACTGCGAAGGACAGCAACCAACAGCAAAGAATCATCTGGCCCAAAATGTCAACATTGCCACAGTTGAGAAACCCTGTCCTAGTGGTATGTATCATAGTAACAGTGTACTGGTTAAGAGGTTGGCTTCTTCAAAAATGCCAGCGTTTAAATCCTGGCTCCTCCACTTACTAGCTATCTGACCATTTAACCTCTCTGTTCCCCATACTCATGGAGTTGTTATAAGGAAACAATGAGATAATTTAGTATGCATGAGACACATTTAATATAGTGCATGGCACACTGTAAGGATTTACTATCTGTTACCTAATATTATCTCAGTACAAAAACAGCCATATTTACCAGTGCCTTCTATCTGTAAAGTGCTTTAAATGCATTTTCTCTCATCGCTGCAAGGCAAGAATTATACAGAAGTTTAGGGATGTTAAGTGGCTTGCCTAAATTCGCTACAGCTAGTATATGCCAAAAAACTAATTAAAATCCACTTCTGTTTCCAAAGTCTGGACACTTTTTAATATTCCAGATTATTTTCAAGTAAAAGTTAGAGAAGCCTTTGACCTACCTGAAAAAAAAAAAAAGTTGGGTCCACGAACTACATGACTTTGGGCATTCATACCATCTCAGGACTCAATTTGCTCTGTTCAGCAAATATCTATTAAGTACTCACTCTCTTTTTAAAAAAAAAAAAAGATTTTATTTATTTGTCAGAGAGAGAGCAAGAGAACGAGCACAAGCAGGGAGAATAGCAGGCAGAGGGAGAAGCAGGCTCCCTGCTGAGCAAGGAGCCCAATGTAGGACTCAACCCCAGCACCCTGGGATCATGATCTGAACCAAAGGCAGACACTTAACCATCTGAGCCACCCAGGCATCCCTAAGTACCCACTCCTGTATGAAAGATATATGTACAAGGAAGAGTTACTAGGTTGTTTGTAGCAGAAAACATGTTGCTAGACGTTCACATATAGGAATTTGGAGGAAAAAGCCTTGTAAGTGCGAACTTATGTCAAAAGGGGCACAAAAGGACACTAAGGCAATTGTTAACACTGGTTAGTGCTATTAGAAATCAACTGTAAAAAGGCCAAACATTATATATATCATACTAAAACAAGAACAAAAATCCACTGAATAAAAGTGTCCCAAAATCTTCTGAAGGGTGAATTTCAAGTGGTGACACCAGTTTAAACAACCTTATGCTAAACACACACAAACATCTCTTTATATAAGGAAAACACAGTATTCAACACAGTATCTATCTCCTTAAATACACTGAATATCTAATAATCCCTTTATGTACACTCAATTTCAAATAATGTATGGTATAGGAAAGAGAAAGAAGCAGTGATTCAAGAGACCTGGATTTCAATCCCAGCACTGCCTTAAAATTCTTAACCATGAGCAAGAACACAATGTCTCTGAACCTCACTGTCCTTGTGTATAAAACAAGGATACTCCCACTCCCTGCTTCATCCAATCCACACAGTTCTTGTGGGGTATACATTATTAAACACTAAATATAGAGTCCCCTAATGCAGACTTCCTGACATAGGTTAAGTAAAAAGATGGGGGCAGGGTGGGGGAAAGCTTTAAAAAGTTAACAAAATGCTGGTATTTGGGCGCCTGGGTGGCTCAGTGGGTTAAAGCCTCTGCCTTCCGCTCAGGTCATGATCTCAGGGTCCTGGGATCGAGGCCCATATCGGGCTCCCTGCTCGGCAAGGAGCCTGCTTCCCCCCCCCCCTCTCTGCCTGCCTCTGCCTACTTGTGATCTCTCTCTCTGTCAAATAAATAAATAAAAATCTTTAAAAAAAAAAAAATGTTAGGGCGCCTGGGTGGCTCAGTGGGTTAAAGCCTCTGCTTTCGGCTCAGGTCATGATCTCAGCGTCTTGGGATCGAGGCCCGCATCCGGCTCTCTGCTCGGCAGGGAGCCTGCTTCCTCCTCTCCCTGTCTATCTGCCTGCCTCTCTGCCTACTTGTAATCTCTCTGTGTCAAATAAATAAATAAAATCTTTAAAAAAAAAAAATGCTGGTATTTTATAAATACATTTTATGCGCCAAGCATGGTACTAGGTCCTGACAAGGACAGAAAATTATCTATTGTCACACTAGGGGGCCCCTAGCTGGCTCAGTCAGTAGTAGATCCTCTGACTTTATCTCAAGAGTCCTAAATTCCAGTCTCACACTGGGTAGAGGAAAGAAAAGCAGGCAGGCAGTAAGGAAAAAAGGAGGGAGGGAAGGGGGGAGGGCTTCACAACCAGTAGAAAACAAGTATATACAATTCAAAGACAACGCAGCACACATAATTTGCATAGGAAAGGTTCATTGAAGAACCCTCTGGGAGTTTAGAGGTAGGAGAGACCACTGCTGTCTTTGCTGATGAGAGACACTTTCATGGATAATTGAACCGGGTCTTAAATAGGATGACCACAGAATCTGTCATCCAAACCAGAACACTGCTCCAAAGTGAAAGTACTAAAATTAAAATGTTTGAAATAGTTATGTATTGACCAACACATTTGCATTATGATACTGGTGGCTCCATAAAATAGTTCTATTCAAAAACTAATTTCAAAAATAATTCTCTTAAAAATATCCTGGCACATTTCTCCCCAAGAAAAATACCATGGTAGGGCCCTCCCTAACTGTTGCTAGTGCCTTAAATTTAAATTTAATGCTATCTTCCAACGGTTTGACAATCTGTCATACCCCTAACCTCACCAAGTCTACCAGAAGTAAAGGCATGGCCCCCGCTTCTGTGCCTCCTACAAAAAAATTGTCCCAGATATCTTCACTACTCATGTTACTCCATGTTAGTTAGTGATGTGACCAAATAGGAAAAACTGGATTGTGGACACGCAAGCAAGCACTCCAAAAACAAGGACTAGACTCAACTATTTGGGAACCTCAAGTTGGAAAGCTGTTAATTTGTATCCCTAATGAGAGGGTTCCATTTTGGGGGCTCCAACAATTATGAGCAATACTTGTTTCTAGGGGTACCAAGTGCACTCTCCTAAGTACACTTTTACTTTTTGTGTGAAAGCTAGGCATTAACTTGTCTCTCTCCTCAAAAAAAGGAAACATGTACCTTAAGAGAAGTCATAACTGACATTCTTGGCAAGACAACGCTGTATTGGCCCCAAAAGTCATTCAGATTTGTCTCAACTCCTGCGCCAGAGTTGCAGATGATGGAATTCTGCAAGACTTCTTCTTGCAAGCCCAGGAGGAGTCCGTGCAATCATTAAAATACCCTGCTATATGGGCGCCTGGGTGGCTCAGTGGGTTAAAGCCTCTGCTTTCGGCCCAGGTCATGATCTCAGGGTCCTGGGATCGAGGCCCGCATCGGGCTCTCTGCTTAGCGGGGAGCCTGTTTCCTCCTCTCCCTGTCTCTCTGCCTGCCTCTCTGCCTACTTGTAATCTCTCTCTCTGTGTCAAATAAATAAATAAAATCTTTAAAAAAAAAAAAAATACCCTGCTATATACCTAAGTTCATACCTTAAGCCAAGACGAAAAGTCAGTACAAAAATTTAAGGAGAAAGCCACCTGCTTTCTAATGTAAACTCTACAAGAGATAAATTAAACAGACTTGGTACCAGCCCTGTGGGTCAAGTCAGATTAATTAGAGTAGCTAAGGGAAAGTCATGTTTGGTGTAGAAAACAAGAATGGATTTTGTTGGGAGACAACGTTCAATGAATTTCTCCTATTTCTGCTTGTCTTCTGAGAGTTCTGGACTATCTTTTCAAGGATGTTATTTTATGTCAAGGATAAACAGACTTAAAACACAGAGATAGTGTCTCTCCCTGGTGTAGAGACAAGACTTATTTGCTATCCATACAATATTCCTAAAGCTAAAGGTTGATCAGGTTTGTTAGCCACCTCTTTAATTGTGAGTTCCCTAAGATCAGGGTTCCTTAGCTATGACAGAGACCCATGCATGCAACATCCACCTGGGTCCACCTTCACTCCCATGGACCTGTACGACGAAGGAACGAATGCAAACATGAATCTCTGGCTGCTTACTGTGCCAACAGTAATACAATTCTTTATCTCTTTATCAATATTTCAATAATACAATCTTTTATAAAACAGTGGCAGGCTAACTCATTGACTGGCAAATGGTAAAGTATAATAGCACATATTTCTTAACAGATATTAGATTTTATCAAATGCTTTTTGTGTCTATTGAGATAATCATACAGTTTTTATTTAGTTTGCTAATATGGTAAATCACACTGAATCTCAAATGTTAAACTAACACTGAATTCCCAGGATAAATCCCACTCAGTCATGATATATTGTTCATTTAATATATTATTAGATTTGATTTGCTAAAATTTTGTTTAGAATTTTTACATTTATGTTGATGATGGAGTTAGGTCTATAGTTTACTTTTCTTATAATGCCTTTGTCTGCACTGGGTGTTAGGATAATGACGGCCCTCATAGAATGAGATGGGAAATACTCCTCCTCCATTTTTGGGGGGATAAGTTTGTGTAGAATTGGTATTACTTAATCCTGAAGTATTTGAAATAATTCACCAGCGAAGCAATTTTGGCTAGAGTTTTCGTTGTGGGAAGATTTTAAATTACAAGTTTAATTTATTTAACAAATATAAGGCTATACTGGTTGTCTATTTTTGTTTGAGCTTTGGTAATTTTGTCTTTAAGGAAATTTATACATTTCACCCCAGTTGTCAAATTATTGGCATAATATTTAGAATACTCCCTTTTTAACTTTTTAACCTATAAAATCTATAGTGGTATCCTCTCTATTACTCCTAATATTGGTCACTTGTGTCTCCTTTACTTTTTTAAGGTTTTATTTCTAAACAGTCTCTACACCCAACATGGGAGTCAAACTTACAATCCCGAAATCAAGAATCACATGCTCGGGGCACCTGGGTGGCTCAGTGGGTTAAAGCCTCTGCCTTTGGTTCAGGTCATGATCTCAGGGTCCTGGGATAGAGCCCCGCATTGGGATCTCTACTCGGCAGGGAACCTGTTTCCTCCTCTCTCTCTCTGCCTACTTGTAATCTCTCTCTGAGTGTCAAATAAATAAATAAAATCTTTAAAAAAAAAAAAAAAGAATCACATGCTCTACCAACTGAGCTAGCCGGGTGCCCCTCTTCTCTTCTTTTTCTGATCAGGCTGACTAGAGGTTTATCCATGTCATCGATCTTTGAGAAACCAGCTTTTAGTTTCATTGATTTTCTCCACTATTTTTCTCTTTTGTTTCACTAATTTCAACTCTAATCTGTATTGTTTCCTTTCATCTGCTTACTTCAGGTTTCATTTGCTTTTCTTTTTCTAGTTTCTTGAAATGAAAGCTGGGGTCATTGATTTGTTGTAGGAAAAGTAAATGCAGTCCCTATTATTCCATTTTGGCTGGAAATAGAAGTTGACAGCTTCTGTATTTAATCAGTAGACCATCACTATTTGGGTGCATTTATGAATTATGTATGTACCACACCAATTAAAAGTATAAGTTCTGCTCCATCAGTTTCTTAAGAAGAACTTTGTTTTTTGGAGTGCTTGGGTGGCTCAGCCGGTTAAGTGGCCCTCTCTTGATTTTGGTTCAGGTCATGATCTTGTAGTCATGAGACTGAGCCCTGCATCTGCATGGGGTTCTATGCTCAGTTGAGAGTCTGCTTGAGGATTCTCTCTCTCCCGCTACCCCTCCCCATACTTGCACACACGCTTGAGCACTCTCTCAAATAAATAAATAAATTCTAAAAAACAAAAAAATATTGTTTACCATGTTATACTCCACTAAAATTTGTATTTATATATTCACAGACTCTACAATTCTTCCAGTGAAGAAACTTTCAAAATAAATTGACAATAGCATTCACAACACAATAAGATTATCCACTTTTTAAAGAATGAACTTCAAAAAGCTTTTTAAATCCATGAATTGGATAAAAATAAAATGGAAATGATTGGAATAAACTTATTTTCTCTTTGAGATCTCTGATGATGATATACAACTTCCATCATTTAACTTTTTGCAAATTTTTTCTGCTAATGTAGCCAACCCATTAATAGCAATTGCTTCATTTTTCGTGATGTGCCAGCGCAGAAGATGCATTTACATATCACTCTTATGCATGACTTTTAATCATTTTCAGTTATAAGTTTTCTACAAATGGACTGAAGCAAAAGCTGTTAATGGAGTACATTAATTTAAAAACAAACTTGCCTAGTATACTATTTCTTAAAGTTAACTTTAATATGTCATAATAGTTAAGGTTTTGAAGGTAAATATTATGGCTAAACCTGCAGACATCTCAAACTCAGTATCCAAAAATGAATTCATTTTCTTGTCCATCAAGCTTGTTCATCAAGCTTCATCGGCCACTCAAGCTAGAAACAATGGAGTCATTTTCACCCTTTCCCCTACATCCAGTCAGTCAGCAGTTCTGTTGATTTAAATAGAGCAAAATTAATGCAACTACCTCCACCTCTTTAACCCATTACTTTAGATCAAGCTAATCACCTGATTCCAACCATTTTAAGAGACTATTAGCTTCTCTCCTTTCACACCACTCCACCCTGCACACTACACTTAAACCTTTTTTAATTATAAAAATGTCATTTTAGCATTCAAATATCTTTGGCAGTTAAGTCCCCAGTGACTACAGGGCAATCCAAACTATACAACTTAGCATACCACCTGGCCTCAGTTTACTTTTCAGCTTCAGATTCAAATAGTCCTCTTGTTGTTACATTATGTGTTTGTCACTTGGCTAGCTGTTTCCTGTGGCATAAACTTTAACATTACTAGTTTATGTTTTTCCTTTGCCTATGCTCTGCCATGACCTGTGTTCCCATAACATCTTGTATATGCTCTAACATAGCAATTAATACACAATATTAGTTTGAGGGTCAGATCTTTAGAAGAGCAGTCATGGTTCATTCACATTGAACATTCCCAAGCCCTCCCAGTGTGCCTGAGATACAGTAAGTAAACAACATATGCTTGATAAATTACATTCCAAGTATTCAGCTATGTACCATAGACAGTATCTGTATCAACGTTTCGTTTTTATCAGTACAAGTTTTACGAGTACAAGTTTTAACATAATAGCTAGAATTAATAATACTTGAAGAAATGTAGCAATCAAATAAAGTTACTGCCCAAAGAAAAGGATGGGAAGGACACGAAAGGATAAAAAGTCAATAGGATGTACGACAAGGAACGTGGCCAGAAAAAAAACTGAGGAAAGCATGTGGCCTCTAGCCTAGAGCACTAGCTCAAGAAACCACACTTGACCGGAAGCCAAAAACGAGCAGGGAGAAGAACTAGCAAAGCGGCTTGTCAGTCCCACGCAGTCGGCGTGCGCGAACGTCTGCCGAGCTATTCACACACTCAAGGTGTTCTGCTTTGAGTAACCAGAATCTCGGGCTCCTGCGCGGCTTGGGCCACACACCCCGCCGTCGAGGAGGCACACCTAGCGTTTCCTGCAGGACTGATGGCCTGAGAACGTGCATCTAGGCACACCTGCCGGGGAAAGGGAACGCTCCCAGAGAAGCGACCGCGGAAAAGGAAAGATAAGCGCGTAAGGGCGGGGGCGGGGCGCGCTCAAGTCAATGAACAAGTAATTGAGTGCCGAGTCCTGAGGCTACGACAGGGCACCCGACAGACAGGATCCCTGCCCTCGTGATGTGGCTCTCAAAATTACTGCGGGAACGCGACTGCCCAGGACTGAGGAGGGGGCGAGAGACCCCCGCGATCCAGGTTTCTGGAGTCGCCTCCCTTCGGACCCGAGGCGGCGGTGGCCGCAGAGAACCGCTCCATGCCCAGCTTGGGCCTCCTCCCGTGACCCCCGGCCCAGGACGGTCCCTTGGCTCTCACCGAATCCTTTAATGAGCTCGGTGAAGACCCCGGGGTCGCTTTCCATGAGGCACCACTCCCCGGCATTGCCCGTCATGGCCCCGGCCACACACCGCCCCGCTCCACCTCAGGCTCCGGCAGCCCCCCGCACCAGATGCAGCCAGCCACAGATCTCTGCAAACCCGCCGCTGAGCTCGTCAACCCCACGTCACCCCGCCTACTTCCCGACAGCCTCCGGGCGCCGTCACCTGCGGCGCGACCGAGCGCGGGAGGACGCTCTAGCCACCCAGGAGACAGCGAAACTCTTCCTAGGCCGTGCAGGACCCGGAGCGGATTCGGAAGGGGCCGGGGCTGAAGAATAAAGGGCGGGGATTCAGCGCGCCGTAGGAGGTAACATCCGGGATCCTCGCCAGTCGGGGGCGGGGCAAAAGGAGAGGGGCGGGGCTCGTGCCCGGGAGCCGAACCTGGAGTCCCGGGAGGCGGTGGAGTTGGAGCAGTTAGCGCCGGTGGGGCTGCCGCATTTTCTTGTCGTCTCCACGTACCGGGCAGGCCTTCTCCCGGGGGCGCTGCGGGTTCGGAGGGTCGGCCGCCAAGCACAGGTGAGGAAACTGCGGCGGGCCGGCTGGGGCCCTTTGTGCGGTGTGAGCGGCCCCGGGGACGCGCAGTGTTTGGCTGATCCTCCATGCCCCTCCTCCCGCATCCCAGCGGCTGAGGCCGGAGCAAACACTTGGCCCAGACATCGTTGGCTCCCGCCCTGCCTCGGAGTCCTGCCGTTGTTGGATCGCGGAACCAGCATCTGTGCGGGCACAGCCTCGGTTGGCCCGGCTGGGACGCTCGCGAGCGTGGGCCCTTCCCAAAGCCCGGGGCGCTGGGTCGTGTGTTTCCATAGCCTTCCACAGGCGAGCGTCCGGAGGGCCTGCTTTAGCTTTACTCCTCCTCTTCCTCCTCCTCCTCCCGCGGCTTCTGCGCGGAGAGGCGTTGCCCGGGATTTGGGGTTTGGGAAGAGGGATCTTTATGGGAAAACCGAAGGCGAATTTATCCTCGAGGGAATGACGAGAGGAGAAAGATCCGTTCTTGTAGTTTGTGGAGACGATAGACAAGTGTAAGGGGATGCGATGCCTCAAAGAAAAGGAAGTTGAAAAAACGTAGTGGGTTAGTCTGAAAACATTTGTAATGTTTCTAAGATTAAATGATGAGTTAACCCAGAAATGCCTATTTTCGCTAAACCGTCGAATTGCCCTCATGCAGCAGGCTTTTGCGGGAATACTAGTATTAAGATGGACTCTTCAGGAGTATGTGTATTTATGCATCACTCCTTAAAGCTCTGAATTCCAAGGAAGGCCTTTGGATTCCAGACAAAAATACTTGAGTCGACAAAACTGATTCCTTGCTCCTCAGACAGGTGACCTGTTGCTCGGACTCAGCGAGCATTGTGTTAGGGACTATGTGAAGCAACAAAATAAACATGACAAATATTCCTGAGAGAAACAGCAGAACAGTTTTTATATTAAAACAAGCGTGGCTGTAGGGCGCCTGGCTGGCTCCGTCGGTAAAGCATGCACCTCTTGATTTCCGGATTGTGAGTTCGAGCCCCACATGGGGCGCAGAGATTACTTTAAAAAGAAAAAAAAAAACAAAACATGGCTGTATTATGGAGTAGAAATGAAAGTTTGCGTCAAGTGTTTGATTTTTTTTTTTTAATTTGAAACTGTCTTGAAGTTTCAAAATAAAAAGAGGAGACTGGGTGGGTTGGGCGTGGATTTCTATTCATTATCGGTTCCCTTCAGGGTACTAAGTGGAAAGGTTTGTGAGGAACAAGAGTCTAGCTGTGTTTCCTTAATAAATCATACCTAGAATGAGTGTCGTTGGAGCCTGAAGCTGTTTGTGATCATTTGTGGTATATTTTAACCTATAATATTACTGTGAACTTGAAAGTGTTTTCTGTGCTGAATAAGTACTCGTAACTAATATTTATTTGATATCCAACTTAACATGGTGCCTGTTGTAGAAAGACTGGACTGAAAATTTAGCCCTTGACATAACCTAAAAGTCACCAGAAAGGAGGGTTAAAATTTCTTCAGTTATGGTAACATTTAATCCTAACTTCACATGAAAACCCAGATTTCTGGGTCTTTGAGAAAAATGAGAAGATTTGGTAATACAAGGTCCCTACTACATGGCAACCAGTTGGCTGAAAGTGTATGTAAGCCTTCAGGATGGCATGCTGTCATGTTTGCCACGGTTCCCCACCACTTTTTATTGTATCCCATTTGACTTGATCAACTCAGGTACACTACCAGTCTGAATGATATATTTATTTGAATTTGTGTCCCCAGTTTTTGCAGTATTGTTTCTTTTAAATTGTCTTGCACACTCATAGATGTATGTCAGCTTTGACTTCATTTAGGAAGGATTAAGCTGCAAAACTTGTTTGACCTCTTGGGATGAAAGCATTTTCCAAACAACAAATGATCAAGAGACTTTGGAAAGATACTCAGATGTGTACATTCAAGAAAAACAGGAACCCAAGAAATAGTATTAGTACTGTTAGAAGATAACTATAAATGTTCTAATGAACACAAAGTAGAAAGAAGTCCTATTACATATTGTGTATTAATTACTAGCATTCACTGATTTTTGCATTCAATATTAAGAGAGAAGTGGGCATTGTATAGAATGGGCACAACCAATTTCAAATTGTGGCCATACCTTTAAAAACACAGTGATCTGTTTAATATTTCCCTAAATTTTAATTTCCTGAAGTTTAAAACAACTTTAGCTCTATTAAAGTCTTTGGAGTCGTGTGCTTTAAGAGCACTGGATAGGACAAGCCAACCCAAAGAATTAACTATCTTTTTTTGTTGTTGTTAATCTGGATTTACAACACTTGATTATTCAGGAGTGGATTAATTGATGACCGGGCTCTGACCTCACTCACTGCCCAAACTGCCTTCTAAATCACTGACTGTGGAGCTTAAGCTTTGAGGAGGGAGATGATGGGAGTTGGGGAAATTAAGGTCCTGTATATGTCTGTGTGTAGCTCAAATTGCTTTCTAAAGACAAATATAAAAAAATACAGGGTTAAATATTATTTGAATGTCTATTTATATATTACTTTTTCACTATATAATATGTAACTATATTCACTATTTTAATATATGCAATACAGCGATTTTTATTAATATCCTCACAGACTTGTGTTGATGTAGGCAGACTGGGTCCATGGACCTAGAAGGAGTCCTACAGGATCAGCCAAGAAGGTCGTTGGCTTTACAAAGGATGGAAATCAAACACCATCTGAGAGGAAGTGAGAGTAGAGTTTATTGAAGATACATAGAGAGGATAGATAGAGACACAGTATCTGAGAGACCTCAAAAGGAAAGGAGAGAATGATTCTGTTTTGCTTCGAGTGTGGGGTTTTTATTGAGGATTGTGATCTGGTGTGCATGTCTTCTTAGGTATTCAGGGAACTGGTCAAAACAAGAACGAGGACTCAGGTGTGTCCTCCTTAAGTCACTTAATGCCAGGAGGCTTGGTGTCAGGGTTTCTGCAGTCAGTGGTCTGCAAAATGTGCATGACAAGCTTGCCCTGTCACTCTTATCAATTGTGTTGGAAGACTCCAAAGAAATCATTAACTCCTGGACCCTTAGAAGAAGGGGAAAGGCATTCATTATTTGTATTTTTTAATATTTTTTTATTTATTTTTTATTTTTTTTCATTATTTGTATTTTTAAGTATAAGGCACACATGTGTAAGATTGGGGTGCAGGTCCTAGCAAGAGTAGAAGCAGGAAAAGGAGCAAAAAAGCAGTTCTTCATGGAGTTCCTTCAGTTTCCCCGTCTCAGTGTAACCATCACGACTATCTAATTTCAGAACATCTTCACCACTCCAAAAAGAAACCCCTTATCACTTCAGAGAACAGTCTGGCAGTTCTTCAAAAGGTTAAATATAGAGTTACCATATGATCCATCATTTTACATTACCACTAGCAATGTAGGAGGGTTCTAATCTCTCTAGACCCTTACCCAACACTTACTGTTGTCATTTTCATTTTAGCCATCCTAGTGAGTGTGAAGTGGTATCTCATTTCAGTTTCGATTTGCATTTCCGTGATGAGTGATGTGAACTGTTGGGGTTCAGGAACAGTCAAGAAAGAATTCTTGAAATGTCTTCAGTGCAGAAAGGGTAGTTTTATTAAAACCATAGGAACAAGACCGGTGGGCAAAAAGAGCTGCACTGGAGTTGTGAGGAGTG
Organism: Ailurus styani; assembly: GCA_002007465.1. Classification (NCBI taxonomy): domain Eukaryota; kingdom Metazoa; phylum Chordata; class Mammalia; order Carnivora; family Ailuridae; genus Ailurus; species Ailurus styani. The sequence goes on along the minus strand of LNAC01000526.1, from coordinate 432,681 downwards.
GCTGATTATATACTTTCAAATTGGGAAAGTATTAGGGATAGCATAAGTCTCCAAGGAATTTGAAAGCAAGGTTTCCAGGACCTTAAGGGGCTAGCTGTTGTTAGGAAAAGGTCATTTCCTACTAATAAAACCTTAGTTATGAGACTTAGATGTATATCCGGAGGCCCAATGCTTGAAGGATGATTGCTAACATATATCTGGGGGGAGGGGGTAGAGAAAGGAAATTTTCAAAAGGATTATGATAGGATCCTGAAAGTTGGGCTACGTATTAACATTGAGACAGCTACCTTACTAAGCTCCTTGATAAAGTTCACTCTGCCAGTACTTGTCAGTGGGGTGCAAAGGAAATGTAATTTTTTCTATATTTCTTTCTCCTTTATTCTCCACATCAGTGGAGATATTCAGCATCTTTTTATGTATTTACTGGCCATTTGTATATTTTTGAAGAAGTGCCTACTCAGATGCTTTGTCTATTTTTTAATTGGGTTATTATTTTATTGTTGAGTTATGAGTTTTTTATATATTCTAGATATAAATTCTTTATGGTATGATTTGCAAGTATTCTCTCCCATTCCATGGGATCTTTTTTCACATTCTTGGTGGTATCCTTTGAAACACAAGTTTTAAATTTTGATGAAGTCCAATTTATCTTTCTTTTGTCACTTTTGCCTTTGCTGTCTGAGATCAGTTCTCTGACACAAGCTCTGTCCTACAGTTCGGTTCAGTTCCAGAGTTAGCTTCAGATACCACAAGTTAAAGGGCAAGATCCCCAACAAGACTACAGTAGGGTCCCTAGCCCCATCTACAAGTAGGGTCCTTAGTCTCTGCAACCAACTACAAATTCAGGTCTCCCCACAACCCCCTCAGGGTCGATAATTCACTAGAATGACTCACTTAACTCACTAAAAGCACTATCCATATGATTATAGTTTTAATATAAAGGATATGACTCAGGAACAGCCAAATGGAAGTCCCATATAGTCCAAAGTCTAGAGACAGTAGAGGGAATACCCTCTGTGTGGAATTCTGGCAGTTCATACTCCCAGCTCATCAATTTGTTAACCAGTTAGGAAGCTCCACTGAACTTTGATGTTCAGAGTTTGTAGTGTTTTGTTTTGTTTTGTTTTTTAAGATTTTATTTATTTATTTATTTGACAGAGAGAGAGAGAGATCACAGGTAGGCAGAGAGGCAGGCAGAGAGAGAGAGGAGGAAGCAGGCTCTCCGCCGAGCAGAGAGCCCGATATGGGCCTAGATCCCAGGACCCTGAGATCATGACCTGAGCCGAAGGCAGAGGCTTTAGCCCACTGAGCCACCCAGGCACCCTGATGTTCAGAGTTTGTATAAGGGATTTTATTACGAGGCATGATTGATTGTCATTGGTTGACTATGTGGTTGAACCCAGCCTTGGGCCCTAACACCCCTCCTGGGAGTTTGATCTGCCCCAAAATTCCAACTCTTTAATCAGATGATTAATCTTTCCGGTGACTAGCCCTGCATCCTGTAGCCCAGAGTGAATTGCCATATTAGCATAACAAAGACTCCTATCAATCTGAAAATTCCAAGGATTTTTGAAGCCCTGCCAAGAAACAGGGACAAAAACTTGATACTCTTTTCTTATGCCACTGTCTTCTAACCCAGCCAATTTTAAAGTTAATTTGTATATCAGCACTGAGGGACAAGGAGAACTACTTAGAACTACTGCCATTCCGCTTTTCATATTTCACTTTAAAAATTTGATTCTGGTAAGTTTATACAAACAAGTAGAGAGGGGCCATTCATGTGATCTGTTTCACTGTTTTATGTTTCATCCTGGAAAGAGTAGTCACAGAAGCATGTGAAAAGCTGAGAATTTTTTCCTGCAGAAATGTTCAAAGGGTAGCTCTTAGTGGTTGTCATTAACATTTGCAAGGGTAAGATTCCTTTGATGAGGCAATCAGTAAGTAACTACATTTCTTATAATAGAGATTACAAGGATTACATTTAGGGATTGCTCCTAAGCATCTGCCCTAGATTTAAAAGTTCATTTTTCTTCTTGCTCAACAAAAGATAACTTGAATACCTAATATTAAATATATTAGAAAAACTTACAAAGAGATACTGTTCTGCTCAGAAGACATTTTCATCTGTACTCGTTACTTCCTCTTTGTAACTTTTTCACGTTTTATTTTTCTTGATTGTATATCCACTACCTGCATATTGTACATTTTTTCCTGATTACAGAATTTATCTTAAGGGCTCGAATTACATTTTTAATTGCACACATTGAGTCTTATTTTGAAAATAAATGTGTTATAGGGAAGAAAACCCAGTCATACATGATTCTTAGATGGTTCAGAAAAATCACTTTAATACTGCTTAGTTATCCTCAAGTATATATTACTTAAGTGGTGTTCTAGATTCAGAGAAGGGATACACAGCTAAATCAGATCCCTGCTCTTAAGGGAACTAATATTAGCTAGACATACTCACAAAAAATATCAAGGGAAAGAATTTGGAGGGGAGGGAATTTTGAGATTTGGATTGGGATATTTAAATCACACCTCTTGAGTTTTGGTTCAGGAAAGCTGTTGTATTAGCATGATCTGCTACTGAGTATCATTTCAATAGTATTCATCTAACAAATATAACTAATAAGCAGGAATAGCCATGTTTAAGTACGACCCAAGGGTATTTTTGTAAAAGCTTAGAGGTGAAGCTAGCTTTGACAAATGCAGTGTAAGGGTCAAAATAATAGAAAATTTTCTACTGGAATTAGCAGTTAAGGTGTTGGTCTTTGAGAAACCTGTTATTCTCAAAGGTTTTTTTGATTAAAAGGCAGATAAAAAGCCATATTGAAACGGGTGTGAATAAATAGCAGAAGCACCATCTGTTGCACCAGGAGTTTCAGCCTTTACTGCACTGGGTAACTATAAATCAGTCCCTAATGAGTAATATAATATGATCATTACACTTTGACACCTGAGGCCTAGGCCTGCCCTAACATAAGCTACTTTACACCAGAGTTTTATTTGAAATATGACATTGATTATTTCCAACACAATTCAAAGAACAACCTCCTCCCCACCCCCAGTCACATTCAAAATGCACCGCTCTCCATTCTCCCGTGCATTTATCCCTACACCATTCTAAGACAAAACCTCATTGCTCCCTTGCATAGCAGACTACCCACATTGGGAACTTCCTCAATTTCCTTATTCTTCTCTCTTTTCTCAAACTCCTCTCCAGGTGACTTAGTGAAGGAGGTATCTCTTTTGTTGTCTATAGGCCAGTCTCAACCTGGATGCTTTAAAGCTCATTCAGTTCCACCTTTAATGTCTCATTCCTTCAGTTATAGCCTTTCTCTGCTGTCTTCCGCTCTCCAAATTGAATCATTCAACCCAACCTCAATGTCCTCTCGTCTAGAAAGGTAAAAAGATTTTTCTTTGTGTTCTCATCTTCTCTGTTACCAGTCCCTTTCTGCAAAAGAGTAGTCCACCTGTGAAGTCTTCCTCACTGCATACTCCTAATCTCATTGTAATCAGGCTCTTTCTTGCAGAACTCTCACTACAGTTGCTCCTCCTCATCACTACTGTTTGCTAAATCCAGTGGTCATTTTCCCAAGTTATTTTACTTCATCTCTGAGCATTTGACATTACCAGCCACTGACTCCTTGAAATTCTCTTCCCTGTAGTCCATGATACTACTGTTCTGGTTTGCTGTGTACCTCTCTTTCTCTCCTTTGAAGGGCCCTTTTCTCCTTAGCTCTTTTTTTTTTTTTTAAGATTTTATTTATTTATTTTTGAGAAAGAGAGAGAGAACAGGAGCAGGGGGAAGGAGAAGCAGACTCCCTGCTGAGCAGGGAGCTGGATGTGGAGCTCCATCCCAGGACCCCAAGATCATGACCTGAGCAGAAGGCAGACACCCAACAAAACTGAGCCACCCAGACACCCCTTTCCCTAGCTCTTAATTATTAATATTCACCAGGATTCCATCTGAAGGCTTACCCACAATAAACATGTTCAAAGTTGTATCATCCTCAAAACAAAATTTCTTTTACCTGTGTTGCTCTTTAAGCTGCTGCCTTATCTGTCATTTATTTACAGCTATGCCAGTGTACTTAGTTCTTTTCTAAAATCTAAAGACAAGATTTCAGAAATCCCTTTCTGGAACACATTCCCCCAATCTTAATATACCAGTTTTTCAGTGTGCTTTCTCTGCACAACTCTTTTTGTATTATTAAGACAGCATTTTATTCTGCTCTGCTGACTCACACAGTACTTTTTTATTAGAGCACTTAAATACAGTTTGCTTTATATATGTATATATTTCTACCTCACCAAACAGAATATGGTTTTTCTAAGGGCAAAAAACCCCTTTTTTGGGGGGGGTGGACTTTAAAAAAAAGTCGTTTTAATTGAACAGGAATCTCTTTTATGTCCTACACATAATATGCAGTAAATGCTGGTTAAGTTTTTGTTGGTTGTATTGTTTTGTTTGCCATGGGGAGAAGCCTAGTGCAGTGCACTGAAATGGTATAGGCAGGAGACGTGGGGCACCTGGATAAGCAGCTCTACTGCAGTAAGAGTGGCAGTGGACTGATAAAGTACTGGACAGTTTTGGTTGCTCCATTAGGAGGATAAAAGGGGATCTTGCTGTTATACAGCTAGTTCTAGTAGCTTTAGCGATAATGGAAGGAAGAAAGTACAGGTAATTACAGATCACATAAGCTATAAATGGGCATGGTTGATAGGATTTTAATCAGTTAGGATGCTCTCAACCATAGGTAACAGAACGCTTATAAAAGGCTTAAACAATAAGAATACATTTATGATATTATATGAAATTTGTAAGTAAGGCACTGCCAGGTAGCTCAATGATACCCAGGACCCAGATTCTTTCTAATTTTTTTTTTCAGTTCTACCATCCTTATAAATTAGTGTGTCTTCTTAAACTGACTCCCCCATGGCTCTATCCCACCACTCCAGGCATCACTTGTAAATGAATGTCTGAAGGTAATTAAGGGAAGCATTCCTTGTCAAGAGCCCAAGCCCACTTTTAAGAGTAAAGAAAACCTCAGAAGTATTCTCTGCAGACTTAATCATGTCACAGTGACCAAGTTGTATGCCCTTACCCGTACACGTCACATGGCCAAAGAAATTCATCCCTTAGGACTCGAGAAATGGCTAGCCTCCACTGAAGGAGTTTAGTGCCTAGAAAAAAAGGGAGGGAAGGATTGGGTGTTGGATACGCAACCAAAACTGTACACAGTTATCCAGAGAGTAAAGGAAGTAAGACCTTTTTTAGCCTCAGCCACCATAGCTGTCCTCCTACCCCTTTTATCCTCTTTCTAAAACCTCCAGACCCCACGCTAAGCTACCTGCTTAGTCTCTGAAGCGAGGAACTGTATCTCAGAAATGTAACCTAGTTGTTGCTTCTGGTTGTCACGCTACCACTTAATAAGCTTAAAAAATACTTTTTAAGTTAAAAGATTGTGTAACAGGAGTGCCTGGGTGGCTCAGTCCATTAAGCATCTGACTTCAGTTCAGGCTCAGACCTCTTGAGTCCTGAGATCCAGCCCTGAGCTGCAGGCTCCACGCTCAATAGGGAGTCTGCGTCTCTCTCTGTCCGTCTGCTCCTCTCCCCTGTGAGTGCACTCACGCTAGCTCTCTCTCTCTCAGATAGATAGATCAATAAATAAATAAAATCTTTTTTTAAAAAATCAAAGGTTTTGTAACTGATTTCAAAAAGCATAGATTAATAAATGTTTTCAAAAATAAAAATGTTTTCCTTTTTATAATTTTACTGTTTTCTTTCTAGCTATAATAACATTTTGCTTTTTGATAGGTTTCCTAAAAGACATAAGAATGGAGGAATCAGTCAACCAAATGCAACCACTGAATGAGAAACAGATAATCAATTCTGAAGATGGATATGTATGGCAAGTCACTGATATGAATCGACTACACCGGTTCTTATGTTTTGGTTCTGAAGGTGGGACTTACTATATCAAAGAACAGAAGTTGGGCCTTGAAAATGCTGAAGCTTTAATTAGACTGATTGAAGATGGAAGAGGATGTGAAGTGATCCAGGAAATAAAGTCATTTAGTCAAGAAGGCAGAACCGCAAAGCAAGAGCCTATGCTCTTTGCACTGGCCATTTGTTCTCAGTGTTCCGACATAAGCACAAAACAAGCAGCATTTAAAGCTGTTTCTGAAGTTTGTCGCATTCCTACACATCTCTTTACTTTTATCCAGTTTAAGAAAGATCTGAAGGAAAGCATGAAATGTGGCATGTGGGGTCGTGCCCTCCGGAAGGCTATAGCAGACTGGTACAATGAAAAGGGGGGCATGGCCCTTGCTCTGGCAGTTACAAAGTATAAACAAAGAAATGGCTGGTCTCACAAAGATCTGTTAAGATTGTCACATCTTAAACCTTCCAGTGAAGGTAAGCATAAGATCTTTGGGTTGGGGGAGGTTGCAGGTATCTGGTAACCAAATTTTTATTTGACATAAGATAATTGTATAATATCTTCTAGAAATAGCCTTTCAGTCTCAAAACACATTGGTTGACTAATTCAAATGTTTAATGCCAACCTGGAATTAAACCCCTACCACAGGCAGTCCAGAAATTACTATTCAAGAATCAAATGACAGATTTACAGATTAATATCCTAAATCTCAAAATGTCACTGTGCTAACTAGAATGCTTACCCAAGTGATTATGGCCTATGAAGGCAACATGGACATGATTAAAGTTGTAGTAAGCAATACAGCTCCTAGCCAGTAGGTGGCAGATAGCCAGGCTATACTGCTCTAGTCCCTTATGAATTTTTTCCCTCCCTTTCGTCCTAGGATATATGTTTCATGGAACCTAAAGGCTACCTGAAATAGTGCTGAACTTAACAATTCAGGATGTTAATTGTCTCCAAGCAGTCAGCCAGGGGACATGGTAACTCGGGGCAGTTTTTCTATGTCTATGAGAAGAGATTTGAGAAGTTAGTTGGATGTATGATAATTACTCAGTCCTCCTTAGAAGGGAAATAAGAAGAACTTTTGGGCAAGAATAATGTAAATATGAACTTCCACAACATTTCTAAAATTTGTTCTTTTTTAATACTAGAAGTGAAACTTGAAAAGACAGGTCCTCATTAATTCCTAATTTATCCATTTTATTATGAATGGACTTTTTAAAATGAAATTTAAACAATAAATTATTGCAAATATTTATATAAACCCATTTGTATTTGTTTTTTTATTAGAAATTATATGTTTGTTTTAAAATAGCTGGATAATACATAAAAACATAATACAGAAAGTAGGAGTCCTGCCCTTCAAAAGAAATCACTATATGTGTTGTATATTACTCCTAAACATACACCGTTTTATTCTTAAATTTTTTATTTACTTTCTTTCTTTTAGTTAAAAGCATATTGACATTTCTTAAAGTCAGCAGAAATAGTTGCTTATATACCATTATGTGAATATACTGTAATTTATTTAGCTAGTCCCTTACTGATGACAGTAAAATAGCTTCTGTAACGCCATTACAAAAATACTACAGTGAAAAAACTTGCATAATGTAAATATTTGTATAATGGGTAAACCCACAAAGAGTATGTCGAAGTGGCCAGTTTCCCCCACATTGAACCCTGACTGTTACTAGTGGTTTTTGTTGTTGTTGTTGTTGTTGTTTTAATCTCTGCCAGTAGGATAGGTGAAAAATTATATCTTATTGAATTTGTGGGCAAAAGTTCATCTTCTCATATACTGCTGATTATTTTTAATTTTTTGTGGGATATATTATATCTTTGTCCTTTTTTCCATTGAGTTGCTATTCTTAATATTGATTGTCACCATTCATTCATTCAACAAATATTTATTGAACACCAAATGGATGGGCACTGTTCTAAGAACCTGGGACACATAGAAATTTATAACTTCATATTATATAAATCTCATGCACTTTCCCCCTTTTTTTCTTTGTCTTTCAGTTTTTTTTGATGGGGGTTTCTGGCGTATTGAAGTTTGGAATTTCAATGTAATGAAACTTGCCTGTTTTTCTTCATAGATTTTGGTTTTGTGTTAGGTTTAGAAGGCCTTTTCCAACCTAAAGTCATAAAAATATCTACCTGTATTTTTTTCCCCTAACATATTCATGCTTTAATTTTTTATTTTTAAATCTTTATTTTTTAAAAAAGATGTTATTTATTTATTTGACAGAGAGAGAGAGAGATCACAAGTAGGCAGAGAGGCAGGCAGAGAGAGAGGAGGAAACAGGCTCTCTGCCGAGCAGAGAGCCCAATGTGGGCCTCGATCCCAGGACCCTGAGATCATGACCTGAGCCGAAAGCAGAGGCTTTAACCCACGGAGCCACCCAGGCACCCTATTTTTAAATCTTTAATTCAGTATAAGAATAATGTAGGGATCCAGCTTTGTCTATTGAGGCACTACATAGTGGTGTATACTTAAGAGCTAGTTCTAATTGGAAAAACTAGTTTCTGAATTTGTGCAAATAGTTATTCTGGGTTTTGAATTCTTGGTCTATAAAACAGATTAGTAGATGTTCCCTAAACTTGCTCCCACAGACAGTATTCTTTACTTCTAAATTTTTTGAGGGCAAAACTCATACTTAAAATCTTTTAATAATAGCAGTATGTTCAGGCATAAGAGATCCCTTGGCTTCTCAGAGTGAAAACAATTTGGAAAAAATGCCGAGCTTCCAGAAAAGTAATATATTTTTTAGAGATTTTACTTATTTATTTGACAGAGAGATATAGTGAGACAGGGAACATAAGCAGGGTGAGTGGGAGAGGGAGAAGCACGCTTCCCGCTGAGCAGGGAGCTGCTGAGCAGGGAGCCCGATGCAGGGCTCGATCCTAGGACCCTGGGATCATGACCTGAACCAAAGACAGACACTTAACAACTAAGCCACCCATGCGCCCCCAAATAAGTAGTATTTTAATACCTTAACTGAAACGTGTATTTGAAACAGATAAAACAAGTCAGTGTAATTTAATCAGGTATTTATTGTATACTTACTGTGTAGCCAACATAGAACTTGAGTAGGATAAAAATAATAAGCCTGCCTTTAAGGAAGTTTTATTTTAGTTGGAAAGACAAAATGGAAGATATGCTCACATATGAAACATTTAGTAATTTAAAACAACATAAGATTTTGTACTATAATCTGGATATTAGCAAGAACCACTGTACTTTAGAAGTCCCTACATATTAGTATTTACTTTTTTTTTTTTTAAAGATTTTATTTATTTATTTCACAGAGGGAGAGAGATCACAAGGAGGCAGGCAGAGAGAGAGGGGGAAGCAGGCCTCGATCCCAGGACCCTGAGATCATGACCTGAGCCGAAAGCAGAGGCTTTAACCCACTGAGCCACCCAGGCGCCCATTAGTATTGACTTTTAATCAAATTATTTAGAGTCTAGAGATAACACATAGGCTTAGTCTACCTTAACAATGGATTTTATTTAGCCTGCACAATATTTTAAGAAAAAAATGAATTCTTTGCTAACGTCGTTTAAATAAAATCAGAAGACATCACATAAAAATACCTATTCTGGGCGCCTGGGTGGCTCAGTGGGTTAAAGCCGCTGCCTTCGGCTCAGGTCATGATCCCAGGGTCCTGGGATGGAGGCCCACATCGGGCTCTCTGCTCAGCAGGGAGCCTGCCTCCTCCTCTCTCCTCTCTCCTCTCTCTCTGCCTGCCTCTCTGCCTACTTGTAATCTCTCTCTCTGTCAAATGAATAAATAAAATCTTAAAAAAAAAAAAAAACCTATTCTGGCTTCTTTTGAAAATACTTTTTTTGGCAGCACTAAGCCAGAACTTCGCTAAAACATTAGTAGGTTATGCTCTTTAGTTTGTTCCATCATTTTAACCACTCTCAATTATATGACTTTTTCCATTTATTTATTTTACCAGCATTTACCCCGTAGACCTTTTTGAATCTGATAACTCAAAACATCCCCTTCCCCATTTAACAGAAGTGAAAGCTAAGGCCTAGATTGGTCACATGGCCATTTATTGGCAAAATGTAGGCTAGAACTCAACCATCCTCAGTACCCCATTCCCAAGCTCCGTCAACTATTAAAAGGAATTACAAAAGAAATGAACACCTTGTTTTCCTTTTTTTAATCTGGCCTGTAATACTTTCTCACTTATTTAAAAAAAAATTACAAATTACTTACCTACGTGTCCACTTCCACTTATCTCTGCTACTTGTAAATGCATATTTATTTAATAGCGGAAAGGAATAAGTGAATAGAAGATTATTTGAGACAGATCTGTACTTTGTGAATCATTCTGAGATTGTGGACCTGAGATAGGTATTGTCTACCAAAGTTTCTAATGCTGGTATCTCAAAAAAGAAAAAAGCTCTCTAATAAAATGACTTATAATATAGATTTTTCTTCAGAGCCTCATATTAAAACAGTTATGATGGAATGAGCAAAATCATTTGACTCCATTGGCTTAAGTGTGTTTGTTAATATCATAGAAGGCAGCCTCCCAGTATTAAGAGTTTAGCTCCTCTGTATCTAGTTATTTCATTCTTGGTAAACATGTTCTGTTTTTCATCCAAAAATTCTCATGCCATTTCAATTCTTTATTTTCTTAAAGGACTTGCTATTGTGACCAAATATATTACAAAGGGCTGGAAAGAAGTCTATGAATTGTATAAAGAAAAAGCACTTTCTGTGGAGACTGAAAAATTATTAAAGTATCTGGAGGCTGTAGAGAAAGTGAAACGTACAAAAGATGAACTGGAAGTCATTCATCTAATAGAAGAGCATAGATTAGTTAGGGAACATCTTCTAACAAATCATTTGAAGTCTAAAGAGGTAAGTAAGGTATATTATAGCATGTGAATGAACAAGAGTAATTTGTGGTATGTATTATGTATTAAAATTTATGACCTGATATGTATAAAAGTAATTTACAATATGTAATTTATAAGATGGGTAACAATATATCCACTTCTTCTTAATAGAAATGTAAGATATATCTTGAAATTAGTATTTATGTAAAATACTTAATACAATGCCCAGATGTGGTTGGCATTCAGTTAAGTGTTATGTCTGCTTCATAAAGTCTGGTTAATTTGCCTGCTAATTAAAAATAAATATTCTTCTATGTAGTTCCTTCATAAAATAGACTTTACTTTCTTACTCTAATAAAGAGAATTAATTTGATAAGCCTTTGACCAGTGTGCAAATCTTTTTATTTAGGAAATACTTAGAACCCCAAAAGAAAGCCTTAAAGAATATGTTAGTAATATTGATAGAGCTGTTATACTGATTCATGTGCCCTTAATTTTTTATATTTCTACCTATGTCACTTTAATAGGTATGGAAGGCTTTGTTACAAGAAATGCCTCTTAACGCATTACTAAGGAATCTAGGAAAGATGACTGCTAATTCAGTGCTTGAACCAGGAAATTCAGAAGTATCTTTAGTATGTGAAAAACTGTGTAATGAAAAACTGTTAAAAAAGGTAAGCATTGGGGCAACTGGGTGGCTCAGTGGGTTAAAGCCTCTGCTTTCGGCTCAGGTCATGATCTCAGGGTCCTGGGATCGAGGCCTGCATCAGGCTCCCTGCTCAGCGGGGAGCCTGCTTCCCCCTCTCTCTCTCTGCCTGCCTCTCTGCCTACTTGTGATCTCTCTCCCTCTATGAAATAAATGAATAAAAATCTTTAAAAAAAAAAAAAAGGTAAGCATTGGGGCACCGAGGTAGCTCAGTTGGTTGAGTGTCTGCATTTGGCTCAGGTCAGGATCCAGGGGTCCTCAGATCCCCCTGCTGGGAGGGGAGCCTGCTTTCTCCCTCTCCTTCTGACACTCCTCCCTGCTTGCGTGCGCGCACACACACAAGCACACACACCCAGGCTCCCTCTTAAATAAATAGATAAAATCTTAAAAAGAAAAGAAAAGAAAAAGGTAAACATTACCTTTGTTAGCTACTACTAATTGAAAAAGTCAACTCCTAAATTTTGGAAGTGTAGTCAGTGCAGTTTCAGGTGTTCTGAGACTTTTATCATACCAGATTTTATTTAACTCTGAAATCTAAGTCTGTATGTCCTCATTTTTGTTTTTTCCTTATGAAACATATTTATTAGCTACAGTAACAAAACCTAAGAAACATAATGACTTATCTTTCATTTGAATTTTGCACTTACTTTCTGTCTCTGTCTTATTTCTAGGCTCGTATACATCCATTTCATGTTTTAATTGCATCAGAAACTTATAAAACAGGTCATGGTCTCAGAGGAAAACTAAAGTGGCGCCCTGATGAAGAAATTTTGAAAGCTTTGGATGCCGCTTTTTACAAAACATTTAAGGTAATGGTTTGACTTCTGTTTTATAACAAATGACCCCTTTGGGACTTGCTGTATTTTATAAAAACATATTTTAAAGATAATACTAATAGTTTAACCATTTTTTATTAGATACTCATTTGTTTTTCCACAGTTCGTGTAAATGTGGTTATAAAATTAATGTTGTAAGTTTATAAATAGAGTTTCTCCTTAGCTTTGGACAATATCCAGTCATCTTGTAAAATCATTTTGCTAAGTTTTAAAATACCAAATTTAAAATTTTTTTAGGGCGCCTGGGTGGCTCAGTGGGTTAAAGCCTCTGCCTTCGGCTCAGGTCATGATCCCAGGGTCCTGGGATCGAGGCCCACATTGGGCTCTCTGCTCGGCAGGGAGCCTACTTCCTCCTCTCTCCTGTCTCTCTGCCTGCCTCTCTGCCTACTTGTAATCCCTCTCTCTGTGTCAAATAAATAAATAAAATTTAAAAATAAAATAAAATAAAATAAAATAAAATTTTTTTAGTCCTGTAGAGTCCTTTGACTTGGTCCTCTATCATTCTGTTAATCAGTAGTGGATCTCCTGTCTTGGTGGGAAGTGGGTTTTTTTGTTTGTTTTGTTTTTTTTAGTACTGAAAATCCTATATCAGAGCTGTAAGTTAAAGTTTTTTGTTTTAAAAGTTTCTTCTTATTCTGCAAAATAGTAGTAACTAAGTTAAGCAAATGAAAAGGATGATACAAATGAGATTTATCTTCAGTATACAAAAATCAGTCAATGTAATACATCACATTAATAGAACAAAAGGACAGTCACACGATCTCAATGCAGAAAAAGCATTTGACAAAATTCAGTACCATATCATGATGTAAAAAGAACAATAGGATTAGAAATGAACTTCCTCAGCATGATAAGGGCCATATATAAAAACCCACAGCTATCATTATACTCAAAGGTGAAAGATTTTCCACTGAGATCTAGAACAAGACAAAAATGCCAACTTTTCCACTTCAGTTCTACAGAATACTGGGAGTTCTGGCAGTTAGACAAGAAAAATAAAGACAAGGCATCCAGATTGGAAAGGAAGAAAAATTATCTCTGTTCTCAGATGATATGATCTTATAAGGTGAAAAGCCTACAGAATCCACAGAGAGCTTAGAGCCAACAAACAAATTCAGCAAAGTTGCAGAATATAAAACCAATAGGCAAAAATCATTAGTATTTCTATACAGCAGCAAGGAACAATCCAAAGGCCTTAGCCTTTGTTTAGCCTTAAGAAAACATTTCCACTTACAGGAATATAAAAAAAATAATAATAATAAGACTTAGGAATAAACTTTGAAGTACAAGATTCTTAAACTAAAAGCTATAAAAAACATTGCTGCAAGAAGTTTAAGAAGACTTTTTTTTTTTAAGATTTTATTTATTTATTTGACAGAGATCACAAGTAGGCAGAGAGGCAGGCAGAGAGAGAGGAGGAAGCAGGCTCCCCGCTGAGCAGGGAGCCCGATGTGGGCCTCGATCCCAGGACCCTGAGATCATGACCTGAGCCGAAGGCAGAGGCTTTAACCCACTGAGCCACCCAGGTGTCCAGTTTAAGAAGACTTAAATAAATGGGGGGAAAACATGGTTAAGAAGACTTGTTAAGATGATAGTACTGCCCAAAGCAATCTATACATTAAGTGCAATTCCTATGGCATGTTTTGCAGAAATAGAAAAACCCACTGTAAAATTTATGTGGACATTGAAGAAGAGACCCCCAAATAACAAAACCAGTTTGGAAAAAGAAAGAACAATGTTGGCAGACTCACACTTCTAAACTTAGTACAAAGCTACGGTAATCACAACCATGTGGTACTGGTATAAAGGCCAATACGTAGACCAATGGAATAGAATGCAGAGGCTAGAAATGAACTCTCACATGTGTGATCAATTGATTTTTGACAAGAGTGTCAAAACTGGCCAATGCAGGAAAAGATAGTCTTCAAAAAATGGTGCTGGGGAAACTGGATAACCACATGCGAAAGAACAAATTTGCCCCTTTAAATTATACCACATACAAAAATTAAAGTGGATCAGTGACCTATATTTAAGAGCTGAAACTATAAAACTATTAGAAGAAAACATAGAGTAAAAGTTTCATGACATTAGATTTGGCAATTGATTCTCACATATGACACCAGAGCATAGGCAATAAAAGGAAAAGTGAATGAATTGGACTTCATCAAAATTTAATAAACCTTTTGTGCATCAAAGGACACTATGAAAAGACTGAAAAGACAACCTATAGAGTAGGAGAAAATATTTGTAGATCATGTGTTCGATACCTTTTTAATGTTTAGAATATATATAAAGAAGTGCTGCAACTCCACAGTAAAAGCACAAAAAAACCCAGTTCAAAAATGGGGAAAGTACTTGAATAAGACATTTCTTATTCAAGAGGATTTCTTATTCAAAGAGGATAGCCCAATGGCCAATTAGCAGGTGAAAATATGTTCAACATCATTAGTTATCAAGGAAATGCAAATCATAGGTTCTTATCAAAAAAGCAGAAATAACAAGCCTTTGGGAGGATAGGAGAAATTGCAGCCCTACTGCATTGCTGGTGGGAATGTAAACTGGTACAGGCCTGTGGAAAACAGTTTGGTTGTTTCTCGGAAAGTTAAACATAGCATTACCATGCCATAACAGCATTTCCACCACCTATGTATATACCGAAAAGAATTGAAAATAGAATCAAATGTACCTATAGGTGAATGTTCATAGGAACATTAGCTAAAAGGTAACTAAAAGGTAGAAACAACCCAAGTGTTCATCAGATGAATAAACAAAATACAGTATATACATACAATGGAGTATTCAGCCTTACAAAGAAATGGATTTTGAAACATGCTACAACATGAACCTTGAAAACTTGCTAAGTGAAATAAGCCAGACACTAAAGGACAGGCATTATATATGATTTCATTTATATGAGGTATCTAAAATAGGCAAATTCATAAAAAAGTGAAAAAGAAGTTGCAAGGGGTTAAGGTGGGATGGGAATGGAGAGTTACTAATGGTTACAGAGTTTCTGTTTGGGTTGATGAAAAGGTTCTGGAAATAGATAGTGGTGGTTACAAACCATTGTAAATGTACTTAATGCCATGGAATTAGACCCTTAAAAATGATTTAAAAATAATTTTATGTTACTTATATTTTACCACAAAAAAACTTGGCTAGAAATTCTCAGGTTACTTTATGAGGAATGATTTCTAAAAAAACAGGAATATGGTAACGTCTTTAAATAAAATTACTAAGTTTTGCCTATCTTATTTTCTTTGTTTTTCCCTCTAGTAAAAGCTTAAGCATTTTCAAGTACTTGTCAGTTAGTTGGTAAATCAAAAACCAGGTCTTTCAAGTGAAAGATGAGTAAATATGATTTTTAGAAATCTAATTGTAATCTTAATGATCATTTTGTTGTTTTTTGTTTTTTTTTCTAGACAGTGGAGCCAACTGGAAAGCGTTTCTTGCTGGCTATTGATGTCAGTTCTTCTATGAACCAAAGAGTTTTGGGTAGTGTACTCAATGCTAGCACAGTTGCTGCAGCGATGTGCATGGTGAGAACACCTAAGACAATTTAGAATTTTTGCCACCCTAAAAAATGTTTAATGTGGGGCAAAACTATAAAGTTAGATATGGTCAAGGACCATGTTTTCACTTGTTTTTGTCATTTTGCTTTATAAGCAAAGTTTTAAGCCTGGGTAGTTCAGTCAGTTAAGTATCTAGCTCTTGATTTTGGCTCAGGGTTGTGAAATTGAGCCTGCATCAGGGTCCACACTGGGCATGGAGCCTGCTGAAGATTGTCTCTTTCTCTGTGTCCCTCCCCACTCATGTGGATCCTCGCTCGCTCGCTCTCTTTCAAAAACAAAACAAAACAAAAAAACAAAGTTTTAAGTATATAGTATGCATGTGGTATTGTAAGTATATTTATAAAGCGTGTCTAAAGAACAATAGAAATTTTAATTTTCTATATATTCAATATTTATTGTTGAGAAAGTAGATAATGCTTAGAGAACTTATTAAAGAAGTTAAAAGAACAGGAACTAATAATAATAGACTTTGGTTCTAGTCTGACTGTCACTTCTCTTCTGTGGCTTTATTCTTTATTTAATAAAATGAGAAGCACATATGCTGTTTGCTTCAAAGGATAGTTAGGAGAACCAGTTGCTTTGTAACGGTTTGTGAAAGTACTTTGAAAGCTATAGTGTTAGACCGTGTAGTTCCAAAACAAAAATAAGTTTAGAAATAAAATAAATATCTTTTAAAGATTTTATTTATTTGAGAGAGAGAGGGAGCATGCAAGTAGGAGGGAGAAGCAGACTTTCCACTGAGCAGGGAGCCCATTGTGGGGCTGCATCCCAGAACCCTAGGATCATGACCTGAGCCAAAGGCAGATGCTTGACTAACTGAACCACCCAGGCACCTCAAATTAAATATCTTCTAAAGATGAAGTTTTATGAACTTCAAGATACTATATTTCACCCACATCTGCTGAAATTACCACTTTTGAATTTTTCAGGTTGTCACACGAACAGAAAAAGATTCTTATGTAGTTGCTTTTTCAGATGAAATGGTACCATGTCCAGTGACTACAGATATGACATTACAACAGGTTTTAATGACTATGAATCAGGTAAGAAACTGTTTTATTAAGTTTACTTAGCATGTTGTATAATAATCTTATGTTGATGTTATGTTTGATATTAAGAAGTTTATGAGAATAGTTTTATCTTCTTTCCCATGAGCACAGAATAAATATATATCCATGCTTTGAAAAGGTCTGTGTTTTAGCTGTAAGCAAAATGGTAATGTAAAAAATAGTATTTTTGAGTAATTAATTATTTCAGACATCCCAGTATGGAAACTAGGACACTTTTATTCTTATCCATGTTTTTGTTCTGAGTTAGATCCCAGCAGGTGGAACTGATTGCTCTCTTCCAATGATCTGGGCTCAAAGGACAAACACAGCTGCTGATGTCTTCATCGTCTTCACTGATAATGAGACTTTTGCTGGAAGTATCCATCCTGCTGTTGCTCTCAGGGAGTATCGAAAGGTAAAATTCTAATAATTCTTTCTCACCCCAAATTAGACTCAGTTCTCAAATATTCACTACATTTTTCCCAAAAATACTGAAGATAGTTCTGTACCTTTGTATAGGGATACAAAACCAGTTCAACAGTGCTTGAAATAAAAAATATTGGCTATCCATATATGATTTATTTCACCTAGTCCCAAATTCTGTACATTACTAAAATATCCTCTGCAAACTGTTTTTGGCAACAATAAAAATATTTTACCTTAACTAAAAATTTTTAATAATTCATTGTGTTCCTTGAAAAATTAAAGTATCATTTATAAATTTTATTAAAGGACTCCATAAAATTAAAGCAAAGCTATCATCTGTGTTTTAAGTTTTATGGCTACTTTTGTGTTCTAATTCGTGCTCTCCAGGTGAGCTCTCTGAAATCATGGAAATGTTTTTCACCTACAATGTGGTAACCGCTAGTCACATGTGGCTATCAAGCACTTGAATTGTGGCTAGTGTGATGAGAAGAACTAGAACTTGATGAGGAGTTCTGGTTCTCAAATTGGGGTTTTCCTATTAGCAGCCTTAGCCTGGGACCTTCTTAGAAGTGCAAATTCCTGGACCTCATAGGAGACCTGCTGACTCAGAAACTGGAGAGCGGGATTGTGTTTATCAAACCCTCCTGGGCATTCTGATGTATGTTTAAGTTTAAGAAAAAGGGAGAGGATAGAATTTGTAGTCAAGGCAGCCTGTGTTCTGCGTCCTGTGTCTTTCTCTTTTACTAATTGTGGACCTAAGCAAATTATTTAACTGATACATGTCATAGTAGTAGAGTTATTATAATAATTACATTAGATAAGTTAAAGAGTTCATTATGGTATGTGACATATTATATACTCAGTGATTATTGGTTTTTCTCCAAAATTCCATTATTTTAACCTTAAGTCATAGCTATAGAGAATAAGTTCTTACATGTGACATGCATATATCATATATAACAAAACCATAGACTAAAAGTTGATAATTGCAGGGAAATATTTCTTTATATATACCCACACACACTGCCCCAATGTTTAATATATTGGTAAAAATATCTCATGTCCCCAAATGTCCTGACACGTTTCATAAGTAGAAAGTCTCTAGGCTGGGCGCCTGGGTGGCTCAGTGGGTTAAAGCCTCTGCTTTCGGCTCAGGTCATGATCTCAGGGTCCTGGGATCGAGGCCCACATTGGGCTCTCTGCTCAGCAGGGAGCCTGCTTCCTTCTCTCCCTGTCTCTCTGCCTGCCTCTCTGCCTACTTGTAGTCTCTCTCTCTGTGTCAAATAAATAAATAAAATCTTTAAAAAAAAAAAAAAAGAAAAGAAAGTCTCTAGGCTGCATAAGAATGCACTCTATGGCCCATGGAACAGAGAAGCGGGAATTTTAGGCAGGCTGTTAACACAGTTTTATTTTCTGTTCTGAAGATCAGAGTCTAACCTTGATAGATTAACAGATTTTATGGAGAGAAAAAAAAATTGACTTTGAAATGAAAAATTATGTTAGAATTTGAAGTGTTTTAATTTTGGAGGTTATTTGCTTTTGCTTACATAAATTTTTTAAATATGTATTTTGATCTTTTCCTACAGAAAATGGACATTCCAGCTAAATTGATTGTTTGTGGAATGACATCAAATGGTTTTTCCATTGCAGACCCAGATGATAGAGGCATGTTGGATATGTGTGGCTTTGATACTGGAGCCTTGGATGTAATTCGAAATTTCACATTAGATGTGATTTAACCATAAGCACCAGCATGATCTAAGAGGTCTGTTGCCATCAGTGATCTCACTAAAAATATGTAGCTACTTCCCAGCTAATCTTAATCCAGTGAAAGATGATGATAGTATAGTATCTATCATAATGGAAGTTTTACCTTACCAAAAAAAAAAAAAAAAAAAAAGATGAGCCCAAAGTTCTTTCTGTCTACTAAACTAGCTCTTGGGAAATAGCTTCAGAATACACTGTAGCTCCCTCATTCTAACAGAGAACTCCTTGTTGATAGACACTGTAAAATAAACAGTTTTTCTATGGTGAATTATCACATTTGTACTTAAAAGAAGTGAGAGCCAAAAGTAAGTAGTTCCATATCATGTCACTTGTTTGAAAAGTGCTTAAAGTTTCCTTAAATGTTTGCATTGGGAAAGGACAGCTATGATAATGTCCAAATACTCTGAAATGCACTGGACCATGTAACTGTGATGGAATATGAATTTCATCTGTAAATTTTTATACCAAGGGATTTATAAAAAGAAACATTTGATTAAATTATGAACACATTTTACAAATTCCTTGGAGTTTTCTAAGATCACATAAATAACAGCTTTCTTACTTGGTGAAAAAGATAACTTTGAATCTGATATTTTATTTACACTTGAAGGATTGTTACATTAACCAGGAAAATAGTGGAAAACCCTTGAGAATTCTCAAGACACTAAAGTTTTATGTCAGCTAAGGAAGTCTGTTTGGTTTGTTTTTTGTTTGTTTTGGTGCATTTTATTGCTGTGAGTGGGGGCATGACTTAACAGCTTGTCCTGAAATATAACAACATAGCCATGTGTAGCCACACTTTTTCTTTTTTTCATAGTCTTAACAAACGAAAACAACAAACTATTTTAAACATTTAACTCCCCCACTCATAAATATGAAAGTATGATAATTAAAATTTCAACTGTAACCAGATTAGCTTTTTCCTTAAATATTCTAATTACCTTTAACTATTTTTTTAGTCAATTGTAAATGGGTTTTAGAGATTTCCTAATTGTAAACATGTCAGTGTCATATCTCTGTCCATTATTCATTTGTGGCAAGACACTCTTTTTTGATAGTTTAAAAAATAATAATAAAGCAAGCTAGGTCTTTCACGTTTGAAAGGTAACTTTTGAGTAACATTACCACTAACCAGTCTGTAAGAAAAATGTTTTTCTATTTTACTTGTTGTGTATATTAAACTTCTTTTTCATTACACTAAAGTGCATTATTTTCTTGAGCAAATGTCCCTTCTCTCTGGGGAGGTTTAGCCTATTGAAATGCCAATATTTTTGCTCATAATTATATTATGGTTGTTTAACATAAAATTTTCAACTTTTATGTATTCTTTTCCTAATAATTATTTACTAAGGATTTATAAAGCCCTTCTCACTGTCATGTGAAAAGTCAAACTAGTAAATTAGAGCTTTCTGTGTGATTAGGAGTCAAGAGATTTTGTTTTGAGGGCAAAAGGGGACTTAGTAACATTAGAATTTGTAAAGATATTTTCTGTTTCATGAGAAATTTGGGCTCTGGAAGTGACAAGAAAATGTCCCTTTCAGACTTATTTAACAATATTGGCTCTGCTACGAGCCATTCCTTCAAGGCAACTGGTAGCAATTTGTAAATGTAAATCTCAGATAAATCAGAGATTTTTTTGTCAACAAGGTAGTGTGTGCACACCACCACCCCCATACATTGCTTCTGATAATATCATTTTGGTTTTTTTGGTACCCTGTCAAGCATTGGATGTAAGGTGTCAGCTACTTTTGGTAACTTTAAAATATGTTCAGATTGAACTTAAAATTTAAAGAGCCTAGTAAAATTATATAATGGTTTTTGAAGTTTCTACGTAAACCCAAGATCTTAAATTAAAAATTATAACATGATCTAACTTTTTATGTCTAATAGAAACGTTAACTGGAATATAGCGTAAAACTTTATTTCCTTCACATATGTACTGTTCCTACAGTGCTTTTAGAGGTTCACAAGCTAATCAGTCTGTCAGAGAAGTAAGATTAGATGTGACCTTTTTGAAGATTTACATACATCTAATTAAATGGATTAGGGTAAGATTTAAGGAAGAAAAAATCTGAAATTTAAAAGGTGACTTTTAGGGCGCCTGGGTGGCTCAGTGGGTTAAAGCCTCTGCCTTTGGCTCAGGTCATGATCCCGGGGTCCTGGGATCGAGCCTCGCATCGGGCTCCCTGCTTAGTGGGGAACCTGCTTCTTCCTCTCTCTGCCCGCCTCTCTGCCTACTTGTGATCTCTCTCTCTCTGTCAAGTAAATTAAAAAATATAAATAAATAAATAAATAAATAAATAAATAAATAAATAAATAAATAAATAAATAAAATAAAAGGTGACTTTTAAATGTAGATTAGGGATACAAGGTCTAAAAGAGTATGGCTTTGTAGTACTGGATCTAGCAATCTTGGGCTCTTCATTCCCATTCCAGAATTCATCTCCCTACAGAGTGGGAAGACATGGACTCACAAGAGTAGGAGGTAAAATAAAATTATTCAAGACTTTTATCTTTTTAGGTGTTAGGAAATAATGTATCTACATGATTGCTTTAGGAATAGCAAAACAAATTTGTGAACATTTCTGCTTTGGTAGTTCATAGTAATCCTCAATTACAATTAATGTCTTAACAACCTGTGTTGCTATATATAACATAGCCCTATAGAAAAAATTTTAAAACTTTACCTCATTATGAATAAAATGTACTCAAGTGATAAAAGGAGTTTTACTTTCTGAATTACTTTTAGGATTATTGCTACATTAATATTTAGGGAGATGTTGCTTTAAAAATAATTCTAAGAAAAATAAACTTTATTTCCTAGAAAATATGTAAACATTTTCAGGATATAGTTATAATTAGTGAAACAAAACTAATCTTATACACTTCCTTATTGAAATTTCTTGAAAATGGTATTTGTTAACAGTTATATATTGTTTAGTTTAGTCACTGTTTTATGGGAACATTAGTGAGGAAGATGCTAGTGAATGGAATTTAGTGTTACCTCTCTGGAACCGCTTGCTTTATCTTATTACTCTGTGACTGTAGACAACCGGTTTAACCTTCAATTTTGTTATCTTTGAAATGTGACCTATCTTGATGCTGGGCTCTTAGAAGAATCAGTGATTTAATATCTGTTTAATTAAAGTTTAAATTAAGAAGTTTAAATTAGGAGTAGGGCTTGCAATAAAAAATTAGAACTTTTTTTAATTAGAAACATTGATAATAGAAGATACATGTTTCAAATGATAAAACGTTTCGAAAAATCGTTCAGTAGGGTCAGTAATTCGTTAAAACATTCCTGTTGAGTGGGAAAGTGTG
Source organism: Ailurus styani (assembly GCA_002007465.1). Taxonomy (NCBI): domain Eukaryota; kingdom Metazoa; phylum Chordata; class Mammalia; order Carnivora; family Ailuridae; genus Ailurus; species Ailurus styani. Next base: position 410,193 of record LNAC01000526.1, on the reverse strand, counting down.
GAAGAAAAATGTTTACAGTGAAAGTGAGTATTTTTGACTAAGAAGTCACTATTGTCTGATCAAGAGAAAGTAACATATTCCAAGTCTTAAGATCCATTTGGATATACCTAAAAAACTTACACTCTAAATGAAGAAATACTATTAATAAGCATTTGATTAACCTTTTAAAATAACAGGTAAATCTGCAAATGATAGCTTATCATTGTATCAGGATTTTGCCCTCATTTTTGGAGATTTTTCAAAAAACTGTATATAGAATTATTTTGGAAATTTAAGGCAAAATTCCTGAATAAACTGGTGTTAAGTGAAAAAAATTTTTAGAAGCACATCTAAACAATAATTGAAAGGAAATCATTGTGATCACTTACTGGACTTACCCTAATTTAACCTAAAGATTACATACCCACAAATAAAAATTTCTTGAAAAGTGGTGCCCTCAGAGAAAGTTATCAAAAATGAAAAATTTTAGTCTTACATGCCACAGGTTTGGGGTGATTTGTTAAGGTAATACCCCCTCAAGAGAAATGTTCTATAGCCTCAATATAAACATGCACAAGGAAGAATTAGAAAAAAGATAAGCTATGAATTTAGTTATATATACTGTACAGATTTTATTTAGCATTTCCCTATTATCTGCTTCCTAATCTTGTTGGAAGATTATACCTCGTTTGTTTGTCGTTTGTTTCCTTAAAATTACTTTATTCTGACATTTTTGTCTTCTGTTTCTAGTCCTGCTCTTACCTTGGTAATAAAATGAATAACAAAATCATCCATATTTAGGGTTGGGATGAATCTCTCTGCAGATTTCCATTTGTTCCATATAGATTTAAGATCTTATTTTTTCAAATTAATAATGGGCAGATCTTTTGGAACAATAATTGGATTAAAAATTTTCTCCCCAAATCAAATTACATCGTTTACCTTTTACATTAGATGGTTGCAAAAATTTGTGGCCTTTAAGATTATTCAGCCTTTGTTTGCAATTCTAGATCTACTTTGCTCTTAGATAAAGCACTCGGGGCGCCTGGGTGGCTCAGAGGGTTAAAGCCTCTGCCTTCGGCTCGGGTCATGATCTCAGGGTCCTGGGATCGAGCCCCGCATCGGGCTCTCTGCTCAGCGGGGAGCCTGCTTCCTCGAACTCTTTCTCTGCCTGCCTCTCTGACTACTTGTAATCGCTCTCTCTCCCTGTCAAATAAATGAATAAAATCTTTAAAAAGATACTTATAGAAAAAGCACTCTTAGAAAAATAATTAACTGAATACTCAAGCACATCTCATGCTCATATTTCCATATAAAAACCACTTTCAAATCTTTCATCTACTGAGTACTTCACTGAGCTTCTACATCGTTTGTGGTGTACAAGAGCTTGTAAATAACTTGTATTCACATTTAACATTTTTTTAATTGGTAAATTTTTTATTTGCTTTTGAAAAATTATGAAGTTAATTTAAAAATTCTATGGCAATATTTTTTTCATGGAGAAATTAATATAGTTAAGCATACTGTTTGAATAAAATTATAATAACACATTTTCCTAAACCATGAAAGTTTCAGATTATATTGGAAATTGGTAGAAATATAAACTAGAGGAATTGCATTGCAAAATTCTATTACTGAAAGTAAGATGATTATTTTCAATGATTATGAATTCCATAAATACAATGAAAATATCCAAAGCTATTTCTCAGCCTAAAGAGATTTTTCCCTTTGCTTCTTTTTAATTTAGCACCACCATGTGTCATATTAATTTTATGAACATAAGTGATAATGAATTTTAAAATATATTTAGATTTCTGTACTTTTAGAAGTTATCAGAAAACTGAAAAAAAGAAATAGTAAGTTTCATAACATTTCTGCTGGTTTTACCTAATGAACACTTGGATTGTTAAGGGTAGTAAATGAGGTAAAGCCTTGCTATTTTATATATTATTACCACATATAATTGATAGAATATTGAAACATTTGTTTAAATATTTGGCTTTATTTGCAGTGTAAACTTTAGAATCCATATACAGCCAAATTAAGTTTAAAATATTACAAGATAATTGAATTATAATCAAAAATGTTTTTGTTGCACTATTTTAAATATGGACTATAAATGTGTGGGAGTAGATGACATTTTTGTAATGCATTTGAGTTATATTTCTTCCTTTACTACCAGCTTCTGATAATGAAGAAATTCTCCAGAGGGATGAGATATATGAAATCATCTTTTTAAAAAATGTTGCTTAGGGGAGAGGTGTTACAATATAGTACTGAACTGTCCATTTGTTTTATATAAAGGCTTTGATTTCCGTAATTGACCACTTACTGAGTATTTAAATTACACAGAATAATGCCTGCATAGAATAAAATTTAAGTATGCAAGAGCCTTAAAGTGAAAAAAATGAATCTTCTGACTGCCTTAATATATGACTAGCTCTCCAGCAGGCATACTAGTTATTTTCCATAAGGTCTGTTCATTAAGTAATGCCTTAATAGCGTTAGTATTTCTGAAGTACAAAACTCAAAGGGTCTTTTAGAGCTATCGTTTTTACATAATGGAAATTTAGCTGTTAAGTTTTAAAACCTGATAGTACATTAGTAGTTTAAGCAACTATTAATAGGATAATCTGGGTACACTGATACATTCTACATACATGACTGTTAACATCAGTAATATTTTGTGGTTGTTTAAGGTTTTTTTATTGTTTGGTATAATAAATTATCCAAGAAGCTGGACTTTGTGTAACATAATCTCCAAGGATCAAGCTGCATATTTAAACACTATGAATGAAAAACACAGTTGTACAGTTTCAAAAACGGTTACTTTTTTGAGGGAATTTTTCAAGACAAAAGACAAATACTTTGTTTCAAGCCTATAGGCAGATTCATTCAAAGATGTGAATATAGTTGTAAAACATTGCAATGTTGCAATAAAAAGTATCCAGACCAGTCATTTGTTTAATTACATTCACATTTTTATATTCACTTTGCCTTTCAAAGCAGGAATATTTTATAAAATTGAAAGAAAACTTAAAATTGTCAAGCTGGTGCTTAAGGATACAAAGTTTGATTTATACAAGTTTCATTTCAAAGGAAGGGACCCTAAAAAGAGGGGGTGGGGGGTTTCTTAGGTCTGTTGATAAACTGATGCTTTGTTGAGTCTTCCATGTTTTCACTGTAAATAATATACCTATACCTAACAATGTAATTTTGCTGTTTTCTGATAGAAAATGGATGAAATACTAATGAATTAAATTTATTTCATGATAAAAGTTTTCACCGATTCTGTGAAATCTTGACTTTCTCTCCTTTTCTAGCCTTGCAAAATACCATACTGAATACATCACTGTAGACATGGAGTGCAGATGCACATTATGGGAACTGCTTCTGGTCAACTGTATGATTGTAGATATTGATCGATAGACCAAATAAACTCTATGCACAGCAAATAATGGTTTTCATTTCTTTATTTTTTTTTCCAAAGATTTTCTTTATTTGAGAGAGAGGGAGAGAGAGAAGCAGGCTCCTTGCTGAGCAGGGAGCCCAATGGGGCGCTTGATCCCAGGACTCCCAGGATTATGACCTGAGCCGAAGGAAGACACTTAACCAACTGAGCCACCCAGGCACCCCGGTTTTCATTTCTTTAAAGAAATAAGAATTTTAAGGTTATAATATACCTTACAAAATCTAGGTTTGTTAGTAATGTTATAATATTTCAATAAGATGAAATTAGTTTGATAATTAACATTAGCCTTATAATGTCTCTAATTGTATATATTTAAAATACGCGTGGTTGAGAATCTTTCCCAGTGGATTTCTGGATGTAACCAAAATGCACATTCTTAAAGAATTTTATAACAGGTTTCTTTTGTGAAGAAATTACTCAAAGTTACCCTTGGGAAAAATGATGTTAACACCAAAAATCAATTATGTAAACAAAAAGTTTTAGTGCCAACGCAGATGTTTCTTTTCTCTGAATTCCCATAAAACTTCTGAAAACTCCTAAGATCTGTGCATGTAGGTTATACAGAAGACTAGAAACAAGTTACATCAGAATATACCTAACAAAACTTTGAACATTTGGTTATTTTATAGTTCTCTAAAGATGACAGCAGTTGTATGGAGAAAATAAAATCACAAATTATGCATTTCTTCATGGATGAAGAAAACTAGACTTAAAAAATATTTAACAATAGGGGGTGCCGGGTGGGTCAGTTGGTTAAGCAACCCACTCTTGATTTCGGCTGATGTCATAATCCCAGGGTTCTGGGCTTGAGCCCCACTTTGAGCTCCCTGCTCAATAGAGAGGAGTCTCTCTCCTGCCCCTCACCTCCGCTTGCTCTCTGTCTCAAGTTTTTTTAAAAAGTTTAAAAAAATATTTAACAATATTAAACCTTATCAAGAAGACGTGATTTTAAAACTATTTTCAAATAGCATTTTTTATATTAGTAAACAATCCAGATCCATTTAGACAAAAGACCAGTTTTTTTCTCAACAGCTTTTTAGCTTCCCTATTAGAAATATTTGGGCAAGTCAAGGATAAATTGATTAATGATAAAATGAGAAATGGTCCATTTTTTCATATTAGTAGGCTACAGTAAAGTTTATCTTCCAAATCTTAACATTAAAAATTAAGTAGACTGAAAAAAAGATAACATTACCTTTTCTTAAACTGATCATCATTCTCTTCTTTCTCGGCTTTGGTTCTGGAAAAACAGCTGCTGAGATAACTTATACCTAGTTTTGCCTTAGATTTGTATTACACTTTTTTATCAAGCTGTAAGATAATGGTATTACGGAGTAAATGTCTCCCCAAAATTTGTATGTTAAACCCTGGTTTCTAGGGCGCCTGGGTGGCTCAGTGGGTTGAAGCCTCTGCTTTCGGCTCGGGTCGTGATCTCAGGGTCCTGGGATCGAGGCCCGCATCGGGCTCCCTGCTCAGCGGGGAGCCTGCTTCCCCCTCTCTCTCTGCCTGCCTCTCTGCCTCCTTGTGATCTCTCTCCCTCTGTGAAATAAATAAATAAAATCTTTTAAAAAAAATAAAAATAAACCCTGGTTTCTAGTGTGATGATATTTGATGGTGGGGCCCCTTAGGAAGGTAATTAGGTCTTGAAGGTAGAGTGCTCATGATGGTTTAGTGCCTTTGTAAGGAGAGACAACAGAGCTCGCTTTCTCTCTCTGCTGCCACAGAGACAGAAGATGGCCATCTCCAAACCAGGAAGTAGGCCCACACCAAAAACCCAATTAGTGGGCACCCTCATCTTGGCCTTCCCAGCCTCCAGAAATTTGAGAAATAAATATTTCTTGTCTAAACTATCCAGTCTATGGTAATTCACTCTAACAGCCCAAGCTAAGACGTGTAGGAAGAAAGAAGAAATGGAAATCCACCCACCCCCCTAAAATCTTAACTAGGACATTAGAAAATCCTGATAGGTCCACAAAACAATCATACTTCTGAGCCACTGTGATTATAATAGTCAATACATATTGAAAAGTCTATTTATACTAAGCACTGTACGTTGTGATTTACATTATTTCCATTTCCCAAAATAAATACTAAGGAAGATGGTATTACCTATATTTTATAAAAAGAAATTTATTGTTTCAAGAGATTCACCTACCTATGATCACATCCAATAAGTGTGATTTGTGTTTTGAACACTTCTCTGTCTTGATCTAATAGATATTAATCACTGTTTAAGTACTAGGAATGATTTTCTTTCACTGAGGTGAGGATTTAGTGGTTGCAGTCCCTATCCAAATCCCTCCCCCTTAACCCTGTTCCATTCCAGTGTTCTAATTTGCCACACGAGAACGAAATAATCCAAATTCTTGCTTTAACAAGGTCTCCTAATGGCAGTTTAATAAATACATGTATGAAGCATTATTGATGTCATATGCCAAAAAAGCCACCAGATGTCTCCCATAGAACTGTCCCAGATTCCTTGGTCCATCTCAACCAGAAAGCAAAAGCACGTCACTTAAAATGCACTGTCCTCCCACCTCTGAGGAAGAGTTTTCTCTTCCCAGCATCTGGCAATCTGCCCTAGTGACTGTGGGATCAGCTAGGAAAATGCTTCCTAAGAAGTGCACTTAAAAAATTCTTGTTGACCGACGCCTGGGTGGCTCAGTTGGTTAAGCATCTGCCTTCAGTTCAGGTCATGATCCTGGGGTCCTGAGATTGAACCCCTGCATCAGGCTCCCTGCTCAGTGGGAAGCCTGCTTCTCCCTCTCCCACTGCCCCTGCTTGTATTCCCTCTCTCACCATTCCTCTCTCTGTCAAATAAATAAATCTTAAAAAAAAAAAATTAAATTCTTGTTAAGTTTGAAATAGGGATGATTAATCAAGTATCCAAAATATTTTTTTAAAGATTTTATTTATTTGACAAGAGAGAGCACAAGCGGGAGCAGCAGAGGAAGAGGGAGAGGCAGGCCCCCACTGAGCAGGGAGCCTCATGCTGGGCTCATACCTGAGCCGAAGGCAGATGCTTAACTAACTGAGCCACCCGGGTGCCCCTATATCTAATTATTCTAAAATAAGACTTTCTATAGAATAAATCTTGTTTGCTAAGTTTACCTGAGATAAGATCAGTTTGAATCAGTCAGAATTGAATATCTACATCAGAAATTAAGGACAGTCTAACCTCCCACCCAGTACTTGGATGTCCTATGGAAAATTTCCAGCAGCCTTTCAACACATTTTGGAAAGCAGAACTTTTCACAATAAAACTCCAGTATATTTCTGAACTATTTTAAAAGTTCATCTTCATACAATGCTGAAATCTTCCTCATAATTTATGTCCCCTATATACAGTTCTATTCTCTGGAACTACTAAGTCATTAAAGGAGTAATTGGTCTCTCTGAAATAAATTTCATTCCATCCTACAAATTTAATATACTTCTCTTACTCTAGAAGTACAAAGTGTGAAGTTTTGTCACAATGCAGTATAAGGATATCCCTACTAAGTTGATAACTACATCTGGGAGAACCTTCCATTTTAAAGAGAAATCACAAATCAGTCTTCACCACTGAAAGCCATAAAAGGTAAGGAGTCAGTTTCTTCTGAATACTACACAGAATAAGTAATCCCAAATGCTTACCTTCTAGCTCTTGGTTGTAAAATTCATATACAAATTATTAATACAGCACATTCTTCCCTTTTTTTTTTTTAAGATTTTATTTATTTGACAGAGAGAGACACAGCAAGAGAGGGAACACAAGCAGGGGGAGTGGGAGAGGGAGAAGCAGGCTTCCGGCCAAGCAGGGAGCCAGATGTGGGGCTCCATCCCAGGGTCCTGGGATCAGGACCTGAGCTGAAGGCAGACACTTAGTGACTGAGCCACCCAGACGCCCCTTTCTGTATCTTTTGATACAGTTTCACCCCTGTAGTTTTAAATATCATCCCCTTTGCTCAAGAATTGGCAAGTAGGAAGAAGAGATTTCCACAGCAATTTATTGTTAGTTTTACAACTTTTTCAGGAAGATAATTTACATATTTAAAACATCCTCAAACATTTAAAAGGCATTATCAGGCATTATCACTTTAAATCACTGACACTTTACCAGCAACATTATGAGCACCTACATAACTAAAATTCTTTCCTCTTACTTTTTTTTAAATAACACTGATGAACTAGTGGAAGCAATTTCCCTTCTTTGTGAAGCCTATGAGTGTCAGTTGCACCTCCAATAAAAGTTCCATTGATAAATATTCTTGGCACCTGTTGGATAAACAAAAGATCAGGTATCACTCTACTGTCAGATGTATAAGACCTTTCACACAATAATAATGGATGCTCATACTCTGGGTACTTTTATGGGCCAGGCAGCAGACTAAGCTCTTTCACAAGTACTTAAATCTTTACAACCCTTGAGGTAGATACTAATTTTAGCCTTATTTTGGAGGGAAATGAGGCACAGGAACTTGCCCCAAATCACAGTGATAGCAAATGACAGAGCTAGGATTTAAATCCAGGGCAATCTCACACTCAAGCCTTTCCTTCTAATTGCTATGGCATATAAAAGGTAAGATAACACAGTCTGTAATTATTGTTTATAAACACCTTCCATGCACATAGAAACAAGTAGGAAAATGGCAACATTATGTATTTTCCCAATAATGCATTTCATTGAAAAAATGCATATGGTTGAACAAATTTCAGGAATGAAGAACTAAAGCACTCCTATTAGCAGAGTAACTGAAGACTGACCCATGGTCTATACTGTTTAAGTAAAGGGAGGAAGGATTTCATCTTAAGAAGAACTCCAGGAGGATTTTAAAGATTCGCAGACAAGCACTCATGACAACACCATCACCCCACCCTCCCAGTCAAAACACACACACACACAAATAGGCAAGAATAAAAATTAAATGAATGAATTCTGTTTCTCAGTCTCTGAATCTTGTTCCCACATGTGCCATTTCTTTATCCAAAAAAGATTCTCAGAGGATAAGACAAAGAATGCTTGGCTCCCTTTACATAACGTAAGAGTCTAGCCAGTGGGTGACCCAGGTACCACCTATTTGGATGAAAAGCACCATAGAGGATACACTCACAGTTCTTTCACCAGTCATTTTGTAGAGAGCATCTTGAAATTGACTTCCATATTCAAGCATGTCCAATTCCACCACTTTATATTTAACATTCATGTCATGGAAAAGCTGTTTTGCCATTGTACAGTAAGAACAAGATGTTTTTGAGAAAATCACCACACAATTATCAGAAATTGTTTCCTGAAGTCAAACAAACAAAAAAATTGTCTTAATTCTAGACATTACCTTCTGGAAAGAAACCACTATAGTGGAAAGGGGATGGATTTTGGAGTCTCATGATTCAGTGCTTGAACTAAGTCTCCATCATCTATTTTCTCATTTGCAGACTGAGAATATTACTATTCATTTAAAAGGGATCTTTTCAGGGAAAAGAAGGATATAACAGAGTTAGCATGGAGTGATAACAAGAATAATCATAGCCAATTCATATACAGCAAACATCTCTGTATGCCAGACACAATTCTTAACACCTAACCTTTACCAGCTCATGTAAACCTCACTATAATCCTGAGATAGATCCTCTTATTATCTCTGCTTCACAGATGGGGGAACTGAGACATATAGGAAGGTAAGTGACTTACTCATAGTCCTCACCTAATAAGAGCTAGAAAGCTGAGATTTGAGGAAGTCTGATTCTACAGTCCAGGCATTTAAACTCTGTTACATTGCCTCTTAAATACTCAGTAGGTGTTTAGGAGTTAACTCCTTACCTTCCTTAACTTTTAATGGTGAGGACTGATATATGATTTCCATTTAAAATGTAAGGCTTTCACTGATCCAGGTATAAACAACAACTTACCCCCTCAACTTTCACTCCTTTATATCTTTATAATTAAAAAAAATTATTGTCATTACAGTATTGATAAGGCATTCTTTTTTTTTTTTTTTTTTTTTTTTTTTTTTTTTTTTTGACAGAGAGAGAGAGATCACAAGTAGGCAGAGAGGCAGGGAGAGGAGGAAGCAGACTCCCTGATGAGCAGGGAGCCCGATGCGGGGCTCGATCCCAGGACCCTGAGATCATGACCTGAGCCGAAGGCAGAGGCTTTAACCCACTGAGCCACCCAGGTGCCCCATTCTTATATTCTTGTTCCTGGAAAAGCTACTACCAGAAATGCTGATTCAAAGGGTTTCAGGCAGAAGTCAGAAACATTTTTTTTCTTTTTAACTTCCCAGATGATTCTAATATCAGCCTGATTTGGAAACTACTCTCCAGGCCTTTATGACAAAGACATGAGATTTTCCTATGCATCTGCATTGCTTGTGAAATTTGTTTTCTTTTGTGTTTCTAAATATATGAATGTCCAGGTCCTCCAAGGGATTCTGAATAGGTAAGTCTAGCACCCAAGCATCTGTCTACCTTGTTCTTATGCGGGCCATAAGCAACACCTTCAAGATGAAAGCCAAAAATCAGAAAGTAGAGTACCCAGGCAAAGTAATTCTAAAGTTACATCCATCCTTGGGTGTCAGAAGGCACAGTGTAGCGCCCTGTAAGTTGGTCTATTTTTATGCTTTCTCTTCTGATTACTCCTATATTCAGTACAGAAGTCTGTCTTGGAAAAAACCAGCCATACCAGAGAGGTATGAATGAATCCATTTTATAGATGAGAAAATTGAGGCTGAGAAGTTCACGACACTAGGATTTAAGCCAACCTGTCCCAACACCAGAGCCAGTGCTCTTTCCTCCACCATCCCACCACAGGTTATAAGCACGGTGAGACCATCGTGTAGAGAGCTGAGCATCCTGGGTGCTGACACGCAGTAAAAACACCAATGAAGAGATTCCCAATAAGTTGAAACTCCAGATAACAGTGCCAAAGTGTTTCGAACAATCCTTCTCACCTCTCTCGAGCTCAACCTTGCTAAATTTTCATCATTTTGTATTCTTGTTTTAAAAAGGGAATTCCCTCACAACAGGTTTTTAGCACTGCTGTTACATTCATCAGCTGGGAGTGAATACTTTTTTAGCCAAATAAAGACAGAAATGTTATATAGGTGGTGGTGGCTGGTGGTGAAGAACAGAGAAAGAAAAACATGAGTATGTCTTGTAGACTGCATGGGAAGAAAAACATACATACAAGAGAAGTTTTTCTGAGGCAGAATTAACTGGGTTTTGCAGTGAAAGAGAGGAAAACAATACACAGCAGTGTACGGTGTCCCTGAGAGGATCATTTATAAATTAACTACAGCATACTCGGTTCTGTGTTAGGGGACAAACCTGTGAAGCAGCTTCCCAGGCCAAAATCAAACAGTATCCCTGGAGAAGAGCAGCCCGACTGGTATCAACAGGAGACCGAGGTAGATGTGAGGGAAAGGAGGAGCTAACCTCACAGACCCAACTTAGAGGAAGTAAAGATTCATTAATAATAAATCTCATAAATTTTGACTACCGACATGACCTAGAACTTTCTGTCACATGGATTATTTTGATAGCAGATTTTAAAGTATACATTTAGTAATTCATTTGCTGAACTACACCAGGTTGGATACTGAATAAGCATATTAAATGTGTAAAACACAGTTCTTTTTCTACAGAGGAAAGTTTTTTCCTGCGTCTCCCACATCACTCACTTGAATCTGATTCACAGGAGCAGTTGCTGACTTCCCCAAAGATGATGATGTGCTGTTCCCCATCCTAAAAAGAATTTTAAAAGGCAGTGGAGCTTTAAACATTAAAGATAATCATCAACAATAATATAGCAAATGAGATCCATTTAAAGAAAACCTAATAGGCAAATATATACCCAAATCTATGAAATGGAAAAAAGAGTTTTACTTATCAGTAGTACAAAAATACCAGTTTACAAAGTACTTGTTTACAAAAATCAAAAGGGACCGTGTGCTTCTCTAGCCTCCCAACGTCCTTATTTGGTAAAACCATATTAACTTTGGGTAAAGCCTGGCACATTCTTATTTCTGAACACCAAATTCTGAACAGACTGTTCTAATGATTGACCTTAACCTGACCATTACTTTTAAAAAAGTTTCCATTTTTGTATTAAAATATGCCAAATTTCCATGAACACACTGTGACACAGACAACCTACAAAAATTCAAAAATGCTAAGGAAACTGAGGTATGTCAACCACAACATTCATAGCTCCAAGTTTCCCAATCTGTAAAGTAGGAATAATAGTCCCTCCCATCACAAAGGGTCTTATGAAGATTAAATGAATTGACAGAAAGCAGAACAGTGCCTTGATCACAGTAAATGTTCAATAACATTTAACACTATTACTATCATTTCCTGATTACAGGGACCCTCTAGGTATATATTATTCAAAACCCAGCTGGTGGGAGCTTGTAAAAGAAGGCATTCATTGCAACAGGAATATATTCAATAAAATATTGACCAGTTTTGTATCATCAAATCTCTCTGCCTACCCCTAGAACTTTTCCCCATCCACTTTATCTTTCTTGATCAGCCAGGACCTATTGCATTGTCCAAACCATATACAACATCCTGAGGTAAACTAGAGAAAAATTACAAATCTTAGAAAAGAATCATAGGATGATATGGGCTTCAAAAGAGAATTTCTCAAATATTTAAAGATTAAGAGAATAAGATAAAGAACTGAAGTTTCAAATATTTCCAAAAATAGTCTCCTTATGCTTATGTTACAAATTCAAGTTTTGACAGAAAAACTTCTCCTTCCAAACACTTCATTCATTCATTTTGAGTGCATTTAAAATTTAAATGTTGGGGCACCTAGCTGGCATAGTGGTAGAGCATGTGATTCTTGATCTCGGGACTATGATTTTGAGCCCCACACTGGGTGTAGAACTTACTTAAAAAAAAAATTAAATGGATTTTTTTACATGTTACTCTTGGATGATGAGGAGCTGATCTACACACCCATGCCCACACACTTAGAATAAGGTTGCCTGTAACAAACATCACCTTCAGCAATTACAAGGAGTTAGAGGCAGGAACTACTCCAATGGAACGTTGTAATATTAGAACTCTCCAATGTTTACAATCTACTATTCCTTGCTTCCCAATACTTAGCAAGGAAATCTTTAAAACAAAAAGGGCCTGTGTACTTGTCTCAGGAAGGGGTTAGGAGTAGCATGCTGGGGAGACTGCAACCAACTTAGGTGGAGGGCAGAGGATGCCTGTTAAGAAAAGCAGGCTGAATTCCTGGAGCATAAACCCAAAAGAAAAAAAAAAAAAAACAAGTTAACCCATGGGCATGGCCTGGACCTAAGAAGGTGCTTTGGTGTAATAAATCAGCAGCCTATCTGGTTTATCAACTAAGAAAACAAGTCCTTTTCATCTCTGGTCCAGCCTCTAACCATCAACCCCAAACCATCTACTACAATATTTGCTATTGAAGCAGGAATTTCAGTAGAACCTTCACACCTAAGTTATCTTGTGGAGTGAGAGGAGGTAAGAGGTGCATCTGAAATATCACCGCCTAACCTCCCAAATAAAAGAGAGTTTCTGGAAAGCACCTTTCTGCTTCAATTCTGGTTGAGCTTGGCAAAAGGTATTACCTAGTAAGGAAAGAGACATCGACAGGGAAGCGCACAAGAACCGTTTCACTTCAACACTGATGTCCCCATGAGCCACGCCACATTCGTGGAGCGCCTCCTATATACGAAGTAGGCGGAAGGCTAAATGCCCCAGGGATACACGTCATTGGAAAAACACGGCAGGGGCTCAAGGACCCGTCGGTTAAATAGTTAACACCACGTGGTCAGCACCTTCTGGAGTCCCTCACCAGTTTGGAATAGAAAGGTAATTAACAGTTCCTACAGTCCGGCAGAGCTGATCAGAGGTACCAAAGCAAGCGGGAAGAGACTCCAGGACAGAGGGATTGACGCGCAGTGGCAGCACAGACGCAGGAGCTGGCAGAACCACTGCGGAGCACCGGCGGGGTCCGAGGGCCGCACAGCATCAGCCCAGGCCGGGGGGCCTCCAGCGCAGGCCTGATGCTAGGAGCCGGGAAGCACAGGGAAAGCAATCCTCGGTCTAGCCAGAGGCGACATCTACATTAGTAAGTCACAGTCCCCATCCTCAAAGACTGGGCCATTTCGTAGGAAGGTTCCCCTTCCCTTCTTGGGGTAGAGTAGGTTTAGCAAATTAAAGTGCAGAACGCTGGATTACATTAGAACTTCACGTAAAAAGCGAGTAACTGCTGAGTCTAAGGATAATCCGTGCAATATTTGGGATACATTAAGACTAAAAATTAATCGCTATTTATCTGGAATATCAACTTATTAGACGGGGAGCGGGGGGGGGTCCAAGCCTCCCCAATACCACGACCCGGGTATTTTCGACGTTAAGAGTCACAGGATCCGTGAGAAGGCACAACCGCTTAGGGCATCATTCACCCTCCACCCTCCCTGGGCTTCCGCCTCCCTCCGAGGACTGGACCCAGCCCCCCCACCCCTGCCCCCGGCGCCGGGGAAAGAGGCTGCCGCGCCCAGCGCTCGGTCCAGACCCCTGCGAGGCCTCTGCGCCACGCCGAACCCCCGTGTCCTGCCCGCTGCGTCCCGTACCCAGAGGCCGCAGCTCCGGCTGCCCCGCCGAGCCCGCCTGCCG
>LNAC01000526.1:351845-395948 GCA_002007465.1 Ailurus styani | reverse complement strand
GGGTCCTCCCAACGCTGGCGGCCCGGCGGCCGGAGGGCGCGGAGCGGGGGGGTGGAACGCGGCACACGAGTGGTTAAACGCCGTCCGGGCCCGCGCCGACGCCTCACCTGCTGGCTTCGGAGGCTCGGGCCAGCCCTGCACCTGTTTCTTCAAGGCTCAGGGACGCTCGTGCAGGCCACGGGCCCGCGGAAACAGCGCGTGGGGACTGCGGCCAACATTCTGGAGAAACGGGGAAGAAAAACGACTGTCCGAAAGGAAGAGTCGAAATGCCTGGGATGTTCACATGAAGGTGGTAGCGTCCTCACAACTTCCGGTCAGACAGGTATTTCTGCCCGTGAAGAAAGAGCCTAACTAGGTCACCTTAAAATAAGACTGATGACCCAGAACCCATATAAATCGTGGCACTATTAGATTTTACACCCAGCATTAAAAGGAAAAAAAATAATCCGACGTAGAACATTCATTCCAAAGAAAACAAAATTTGTGTTTATAAATGAAAATGAAATTAGAAAATAAAACTTGAACTAGCCCACAGGTGTTTTGCCATGGCTGTGAAAATAGCTGAGTGCTAAGGACAACATCGTGCCACTCGTGGTAATGACAGCCCTTTGTACGTCACTATAGAACACGGGGGTGGGGGTAGGTCTTTATTTACTGAAGACAGTGAAATCTGTTGGTTAAGGTCAGAGGGCAAATATGGTATTTTTAAAATTCTAAATTATTAGAACAATCCAGACCTTTTTTGATCCTTCATATTCAACTAGCTACGTTTAAGGTTTGTGTTACCAGGTTACAAAATCAGAACGTCTCTTTCTGACGGGTTTTTTCGTATTTTTAAGTGAGTTGTTTAGGGCGCCTGGGTGGCTCAGTGGGTTAAAGCCGCTGCCTTCGGCTCAGGTCATGATCCCAGGGTCCTGGGATCGAGGCCCACATCGGGCTCTCTGCTCAGCAGGGAGCCTGCTTCCTCCTCTCTCCTCTCTCTCTGCCTGCCTCTCTGCTTACTTGTAATCTCTCTCTCTGTGTCAAATGAATAAATAAAAAAAAATCTTTAAAAAAAAAAAAAGTGAGTTGTTTAATTACTTCATAAAAGGATTAAAGTTATTACAAATACGAATACCCCAAAATGTGGATTTTCACATAAATTTTGGATTCTTCATAAATCCAAAATTAACTTTAAAATTTAAGAGATGTAATCTGTAGTGTTGTGGGGTTTTGTTTTGAATCAAAGATAGCTATTTAGGAAATTTACTGTTATTTTTGTTTTGAAATAAAATTTTACCTTATTGTTGTAAACTGTCTTACAAAATAAAGGCCATTATGAAGTGAAACAATCATGTCACAATTTAATTTTCATATATTACAGCCTATGTTAAGCACAGAATTCACTGGACAGATTTTCAAAAAGGGATTCCCAAATGAAAGTACATCAAACAAAAGTGTTATGTCTGAATTAAGTATAATATATTCATAATCTTCAATTTCTTTGTGCTTCATTGGGTACAGAAGTTGATTCTTGGTTATGATTGTGATGTCTACGATAGTACACTAACAAGTATGCCTGCTGGCTGTTCACTTAAAATGTATGCTGTGAACATAATGGGGGATAGCCAGTATAGGTAAATCAAGAATAAATTATTAGATACAGCCTTATGAGTTCTATACTTTTTTTTTCATGACCGAACATGATATCAATTAAAAGAATTGACATATCTTGGGCACCCAGGTGGCTCAGCCAGTTGGGCCTCTGCCTTCCACTGGGTCATGGTCCCAGGGTCCTGGGATCAAGCCATGCATCAGACTCTCTTGTCATTGGGGAGCCTGCTTCTTCTCCCTCTCCCTCTGCCTGCTACTCCCCATTTGTGCTATCTCTCTCTATCAAAAAAAATGCATAAAATCTTTTTTTAAAAAATGACATATCTTTAGATATTCTTTCAACTTGTTTTTTATTGCTTAAATTGTCAAGTAAAGCTCATACCTTCTTCTTTTTTTTTTTTTTAACCTCTAAACAGGTTTATCCCCTGCCTAGGGTTGAAAGCTACTGTTAAAAAACAAAATTCAGCTGAGTAAATTTGAAGCTCTAACTGGCTTAATTCAGTGCTTCATAAATTGGGCATCATCTCATCTAGCGAATAGAAAAGAGCTCTAAGGTGCTGTACAAAATAGAAGGCTTTAAAATGCAGAGAGGAGGGCGCCTGGGTGGCTCAGTGGGTTAAAGCCTCTGCTTTCGGCTCAGGTCATGATCTCAGGGTCCTGGGATCGAGGCCCACATTGGGCTCTCTGCTCAGCAGGGAGCCTCCTTCCTCCTCTCCCTGTCTCTCTGCCTACCTCTCTGCCTACTTGTAATCTCTCTCTCTGTGTCAAATAAATAAATAAAATCTTTAAAAATAAATAAATAAAATGCAGAGAGGAGGTAGTACAGGAAGTCATAAACAAATGAAAGGAATATTTCAGGCAATGTCACCTATCTTTGGGGAAGAAAAGGTCTATCAAGCAGATTACCTCACTTGTTCTCACCAGGGAACTCTCAACAAATGGGACACCTGAGTGGGTCAGTAGATGAAGCAGCTGCCTTCAGCTCCAGTCATGATCCCAGGGTCCTGGACTCGAGTCCCACAGTGGGCTCCCTGCTCAGCGGGGATACTGCTTCTCCCTCTCCCTCTGCATGCTGCTCCCTCGGCTTGTGCTTTCTCTCTGTCAAATTTTAAAAAAATCTTTAATAAATAAATAAATAGGAAATTCCCAACTAACATATTAATAGTATATTCCTAGGAAAGGCTGAAACCACAATTAGGTTAGGTATTAAGTCTCGGTTTAGTGACAGCAGCCTAGCACAAGTGACTCCATTTTGGACCTGTTGTTTGTTTCTTTTAACACTGCTAAAATCAGTAAATTATGAAATCTACTTGAAAGGGCCCTTATGGGAGGTCCTCTATACTGGTTCCAACCTCTGGAGCTTAGCCACCTGGGAAACTTCGTAAATTCTTCCTTCAAAGAAACTTTGCTAAAAAGAGCATGACTGAACCCTCAAGGGTGAGCTATTGTGTTTGTATCTTAAGGCTGCTGTAACAAATTATTACAGATTTGAAAGAACAGAAATTTATTTTCTCACAGTTCTAGAAAGTAGAAATCCAAAATCTGGCAGGGCTGTGTTCCTTCTAGAGGCTACTATAAAGGAGAATTCATTTTCTTCCTCTTCCACCTTCTGGGACTCCAGGTGTTCCTTGTCTTCCTTGACTCATGGCCACATCACTTCACTCTCTGCCCATATCTTCCCTTTGCCTTCTCCTCTGTCTCCGATGATGAGATTTAGTCCACACCTGGATAATACAGGATGCTCTCATCTCAAGGTCCTTCACTAAATTGTATCTGCAAAGAGTCAGTTTTCCAAATAACATTCACAAGTTCCAGGGATTTGACCTGTATATTTTGGGGGAAGGACCATTTTTTAGCCTATCACAATAACAATACTTAAAACAGCCTGGAGAAAGCCTGATATTTCATTAAAGTCTTGGATATTTTGTTAAATTCTGTGAATGTTGTGTTATACTCATTTTCTGCTTTTGTTTTACTGTATTACTTCATTCATCCTTTACTATGTCAGTCGCTGGTCAGGTATAGGATACAGACAAGGTCCCTGCCTATAAGAGATAAAACTCTATCTTTTCTCCAATTTTTTGAACATGGTATAATATTCATGGTTTATAGAGATGTGTCATATTTTGGGGCACCTGTGTGGCTCGGTTATTAAGCATCTCCCTTTGGCTCAGGTCATGATTCCAGGGTCCTGGGATTGAGTTCCATGTCAGGCTCTCTGCTCATCGAGAAGCCTGCTTCTCCCTCTCCCACTTGCCCTGCTTGTGTTCCTTCTCTCTCCGTCAAATAAATAAATAAATAAATAAACAAATAATCTTTAAAAAAAAAAGAAAAAGATGTGTCATATTTTTACTTTGGCATCACTGTTAAATACCCCCATCTAAAAAGGTAAAAAAATTATGTGTGCTCATGCATTGTTTTAGACTAAACAATGTCTCTCCCTTATGTCTGTTTCCCAAATATACTGCAGCTATAATTAAAATCACATTAGTGTAAAACCATGACTGAAGGGGCACCTGGGTGGCTCAGTCAGTTGGGCATCCAACTCTTGGTTTCTGCTCAGGCCATGATCTCATGAGTTGTGGTATCCAGCCCCGTGTTGGGCTCTGTGCTCAGTGAGGAGTCTGCCCCTCCTCCACTAAAATTAATAAATAAATCTTTAAAAAATAATTAATGCAGGCGCCTGGGTGGCTCAGCGGGTTAAGGCCTCCGCCTTCGGCTCAGGTCATGATCTCAGGGTCCTGGGATCGGGGCCCGCATCGGGCTCTCTGCCCGGCGGGGAGCCTGCTTCCTCCTCTCTCTCTGCCTACTTGTGATCTCTCTCTCTGTGTCAAATAAATTAAAAAAAAAAAATCTTAAAAAAAATTAATGCAATTTATTATAGGCCTTTTATCATTATAGAGTTTCTCATTCTACAAGTACAAAAGTACAAAAATTACAACACATTATGATTTCACAGGAAGGCTTAAGAAGGATTGTTTTCTTTTCCAAACAACAACCAATTTTCCAATGGTCTCGTATCAACTGGGTGTTCTACAGTTCAATTCCATAATTCCATCCTACCACAAACTACCTGAAGCTAGTACAGACCCCACAGGGTAAGGGCTCAGTCCTACAACACTGCCTCTGCTTCAACACCAGCCACAAATGGGGCGTCCAGACTACCTGCACTTCTGCCTGGCTGATTACAAATTGGGGTGTTATCATGACCTTCCCTCAGGTTCAATAATTTGCAAGAAAAACTAATTAAACTTGGGAAAATACTTACAATTACAGCTTTATTATGAAGGATACAACTCAGAAACAGGCAAATGGAAGAGATGCATGGCAAGGTTGGGCAAGGTCAGGTGCAGAACTTCCATACTCTCCTCAGGTCCACCACCCTCCCAGCAAATCAATGTTTACCAACTCAGAAGCTTCCCCCAAACTTTGTCATTCAGGAGTTTTCACCAAAGGTCATTGCTAGGTATGATGATGAAATCATTTGCCGTTGGTGCTTGAACTCAATCACCAGGCCCTTCTCCTCCCCTGAGGAGTGAAGGGTAGGGGATGGGGGGAGAATTGAAAGTTCCTTAAGCATAGCCAGCCCCTCTCTTAAAACTAAGGGACATCAAGAATCACTTCATTACCATAAACACAGGTACAAGGGAAAGAGACTTGCTATGAATAGCAAGACTCTTCAATCCCTGAGGAAATTCCAAAGGTTTTAGGAGCCAGGGACCGAAAAACCAAGTATAGTGGTACCTGGCAGGCTCAGTTTGTGGAGCGTGCAGCTCTTGATCTGGGGGTTGTGAGTTCAAGCTCCACACTGGGTGTAGAGATTACTTAAAAATTAAATATTTAAAAACCTTAAAAAATTTAAAAAAATTTAAAACCCAAATATATATATATATTTATTATACCACAAGGACCTATCTGGTCTTTTTATAGAAACGAAGGGTTAAAGGCAGTAACAAATGGAGGTGTCCAATGTTATCTGAAGTTCTTATACTCTGAAGGCATATAGTTCAGGTTCCCAATTCAAGAATGAAAAGAATAAAAAATACTTTGGTGGGTAGAATATCTGCCAAAATAGTAAGAAGGATTTCTTCAGAATTTTTAAGTGTCAAATTGAAATATATTTAAATGCTCCAAGCTCAGGGAACGGGGGAAGGAAATTAGATAGTATTATATACCTATATGGAACAATCGGGAGCAGGATATTCCTGAACTAAGTATGTCCTAGATGTATTTAAGAAGGAAATGAAAGATATATCATAGATTAGGGGAACTTTTGTTTAAAATGTGGTAAGTTTACCACCTCAATTCATTGAAGAATTAGCATCCAGTATGTTCTATGAAAGTATTTATCTAAAAAGCTTTTTATTTTTTGCCAAGCATATTTCCTTCCTTTTATGTCATTTTTATATCCATAATATGTGTGTTCTTAAGTCTTTGGGTCAATAGACTTGGAATAATAAGACCAGAAGATATGTTTTCTTTTGAAGTGTGAGCAAATTACTATTTTAAAGATCTCAGGTCTATAAGGTCTGTAAGCCTTGCACTAGACAAATTTATGACTAACTCAGAGTGCCATCTGGTGTTGAACAAATAGCATTTTGTGATAGATGTTTCCTAACCTTTGCATTCTGAAATTTTGTCTTTTTGATTTCTATGGAGAGGTCAATGATGCTTTGCCCACTCTTATCTTCTTTTTGTCAAAGGAAGGCTAAACTCATATTTTAATTCTTCCTTTTCTTACAAATTGAAAGAGAGAGAATGAGTGGGGGAACTATGTTTTCACCTTTACTGGTGAATATAATCATATTTGAGACTAAAAATTTACCTAATAGTATGGAGAGTTTTAACTATTGATGCAGATGAATAAAAGATGTGTCTTGCAAATTTAATAGAGACACAGAGTAGGTAAAGTCATGTTCATAATTTAGTAACATTATTTCGTTCAGACTGAAGACTAAGAAATTTCAGTGGTGTTTCAAAAATAAAAAAGAAAGAAAGAAAGCTA
The DNA here is from genome assembly GCA_002007465.1 of Ailurus styani. Taxonomy (NCBI): domain Eukaryota; kingdom Metazoa; phylum Chordata; class Mammalia; order Carnivora; family Ailuridae; genus Ailurus; species Ailurus styani. Next base: position 389,350 of record LNAC01000526.1, on the reverse strand, counting down.
TAGTGGTAGTTGTGTCCCACTGAATCTCTCTTTACGGTGTAATGATTTATACAAAAGTGTGAGAGAACAATGCAATAGGAGTGCATCTAATCAAATTCCCTTAACCCTAATCTAATTCCCCTTTAATCTTAGAGGACTTTCCTGATAAACTTATCTAAAATAAAACTTTTACTCTGCTTAATTTTTCTCTGAGAATTTATCACCACCTGACTTTGTACATAGGTATATAAGTATTTATTGTCTCCTCCTCTGTGCGAATGATAGCACAAAAGGGCAGAAAATTTGTTTTGTTTAATGCTAAATTTATTTAAGAAACTGTAGTTTTGGGGGCTCCTGTCTGGCTTAGTCAGAAGAGAATGTAACTCTTGATCTTGGGGTCATGAGTTTGAGTCCCATGTCGGGTGTAGAGATTACTAAAAAAAAAAATTTTTTTAACTGTAGAGTTTTCACTATAGTTGCAGAAATAATAATTTGCACATTTTAAAATCTGTATGATTTAAAATTTAAAATAGTAAAAGTAATAAATGTTATAAAATGCAGTATAAATAAACTTACATTGGAAATGTAATAACATTTGGTTAGAATGTAGGTTGATAGTTTTCAGAGAAAAAAATTATGATGATCTTATTACTCATACTGAATTAGCTAATTTAAAGTTTAATGGTTTCTACAATATAATATCAGAGAAAAGAGGGCAATCATGTAGGAAGACATCTAATCAAATGCCCTTCAATCCATTCCAGCTCTTTCTCTTTAATATAATGAAGCAGTTTATCTGAGAGGTCTTCCCCGATAATATTATATGAAATAGCTAACACATCCTGCACTCCCTATAGCTCTTACCGCTTTATTTTCCTTCAGAGCTTTTATCATCTCCGGACATTTTCTATCTCTTTGTATTTATTATCTTTGTTCCCTCCAAGAAGGTAAGCTCCCTTAAGGCAGGGGCTTCAACTGTTTGGATCAGACCAGATTCCCAGGTTTTAGAACTAGATCTAGCATGCTGTAGATATGCAATAAATAAATGATAAACACATGAATTGTTTCATTATATTTGAATTAAAACAAATTCATAGCAGTCTTTTGGAAAATAATATAATTTTAATGATAATAGTTCATATGGCATAATTATCTCATTATAATTAATCTAATAATTCTACTCTGTTTCTAATTTACAAGTCAAGAAAAGAAGGTATTCGACTCTAACATCTCAGAAAAGAAAATCCTTTTATCATTTGCTCCTGCAAACTAGATCCTTGGCAATTCCTATTTCAGAATGTGCAAAGTGTTTTAGAGCCATTAGTAGCTGTCCGATCTCCTTTTAAACTGCAAAAAATAATGTTAAGAACATACAGTTGCAATATATACATATATCAAATTACTGTATTGTACAACTTAAAATGCATACAATATTATATGTCAATTATATCTCAAATACACATACACACATTGCTTATCACTCTTCATCATTCTTATCGTTTCAAATTGGAATAAAAATGTGATGTTTTAGAAAGAGATTATGATTTTGTTATGTACCTGAAGTTATACTCAAGTGGGAGGATGTTTAGCATATGTGAGATGGGCTCCAGAAGTAAGCAACTGCATACTTCTCAAACTAAAAATATGCTATTATGAATAAAACTTCAAGATACAAATTCTTTAGTGGTAATAGCAAAAACATTTCATCGTGATGTTTTCCTTCCTTTTTATTATTCTTGTCATTATATTTTATGTGTTTGTGCTTATTTGCCTTCATATAAAGTAAATTAATTTTATATGGGCTCTTTATGTATTTCATTGCATTTCCTATGTTTCCCCACACACACCATTTTTGTTTGTTTTCCCAAATAATCTAATTTTTAAGAAATAACCCAGGGGTGCCTTCCTGGCTCAATCAGAAGAGCATGCGACTCTTATTCTTGGGGTCATGACTTTGAGCCCACATTGGGTATAGAGATTACTAAAAAATAAACTTTAAAAGTAACCCAAAAAATAGAATAAAATGAAAACAATATTTTTTAAAAAGCATACGATTATAACTGAAAAACAGTTTGCACTCAGAAAATAATTTCCCACTGTAAAAATAAATGAAGACTATCCAAATGAGAACAATCAGAGGCCATTTAGCAGCAATTTGCTATAGTAAGGGAGTCAGCACTTACCACTTTGGCAGAAACTCAAAGGCAGACAGGGGAGTTGGAAAGCTTTGTCATGGGGAAAAAAAAAAAAAAGAGGCTTCAGGTGTGCTCTGATTAGAGGTTGTTGCCAGAGGGAAGCTGGAGGCTGGATAAATGGAAGCAAAACATGGGATTAGGGAGCATAACTGGATTTCTCTGGTTAATCCTAAAGCACAAGTGGGGGCAAAAATTGTGAAGCTAGAAGTCATTAACCAAGTCCTGATTGTTTTGGCGGTTTGCTGCAGAGTTATAGTTTGGCTCCCTGGATTTGGTGCCACAGAGGTTGTGAGTCAGTTCCACTGTCATATATAGCCTGGCCATTGTCCATTTGTATATTCAGTCACTCATCACTAAATGATGGGAGTTAAACCCTTATTTTCTTGCACTCAGTACATTTTATGTGCCCATCATCTGCCAGGCACTGCAATGAACAATATAGAAATGGTACTAGCATTCATGAAATCTAGGAGAACACATAAAAAGGCAACCTAGATTGAATTTGAGTATTAGGGAAGGTATACCAGAAGGTAAACCTTCTAATTCAAGGTTTCAACAAGAGTAAGAATTAGCTAGACAAGCGGGAGGTGGAAGGGAGATGAGGAAGAAACAGGAAGAGGGCTCTAGGCAGTGGAGGAGACAAAAGATATTACATGCTTCCTCTTAACATACTTTTGATATAATCAGATTTGGAATTTATCCATGTTCTTTATTTTAATGTGCTGCTTAAAAGAACGAGCATGAGTAATTTTTCTGTTTGTGTATTTCAAACTCTGCATTGAAAGAACAATCAAACCAACAAATCCAGTTTTGTCATGTGCCTTACTTTTCCCCCCTCCTTTCTTTTCTTTGTTTGGCAAAGACTAGTCATTAGATATTCTTGCTGGTGTGAAAGTTTTGATTGAATTGGGCTTTGCTGCTTCTTCCTGTTGGAAATCCAATACTTCATTCTTTTTAGAAAAATTCATTTTTGTGTTGCACCAGTAACCAACCAGATAGAGATGAGACCATCATCTTCCCTCACCCTCACTTCCAACAGATCTCTGATATTTCTTGGAGCACCCTGAAACAATTATCAATAGAGGTAAAATTTGTGCTAGGAGACACATATTGTGTGCATTTTCACAGCTCAGCTCAGTTCTGGAAAAAAAATGTGATGGTTAATTTTATGTATCAACTTGGGTTAGGGCATGAGATACTCAGATATTTGCTCAAAAATTATTCTGGGTGTTTCCGCGAGGGTATTTCTGAATGAGAACATTTATATTGGTAGACTGAGTAAAGCATGTTGCCCTCCATAATGTGGGTGGGCCTTGTCCAATCAGCTAAAGGCATGAATAGAGCAAAAAGCTGACTGTCCCCAAAGTAAGAGAATTCTCCTGCCTGATGACTTTCTTACTGGAACATTGGATCTTACTGCATGACAGCATTTGAGCTGGGACATCAGTGGTATAAATTTTGGAATTGTCAGCCTCCATAATCCCATGAGCTGATTCCTTATAAGAAAACATACATACATTCTGTTTCTCTGGAGAACCCTAATACAATATCCAACTGTTTTATCAAAGATAAGAACATTGTTCAACTCTTCATTAGCTGTTTGTTCAAAATTACTTATGTGGGCGTCTGGGTGGCTCAGTGGGTTAAAGCCGCTGCCTTCGGCTCAGGTCATGATCCCAGGGTTCTGGGATCGAGGCCCACATCGGGCTCTCTGCTCAGCGGGGAGCCTGCTTCCTCCTCTCTCCTCTCTCTCTGCCTGCCTCTCTGCCTACTTGTAATCTCTCTCTCTGTGTCAAATGAATAAATAAAATCTTTAAAAAAAAAACAACAAGATTACTTATGTCTTTATGGTTCCCCAAAAACAAAAGTTTAAATTCAATGAACCTCAAATTCCTTTTCTCTATAAAATTCCTGAACCTTGCCAATCACTAATTATAGAAATCAATGAATCAAATCAGAATCTATTCTGCAGGGAAATTTTACAGCTTTCAGTCATTTCATTTTAAATTTTTTATTTTTTTAAATTTTTTTTATTTTAAAGAGAGAGGGACCATGAGTGGGAGGGGCAGAAAGAGAGGAAGGAGAATCTGGAGCAGACACCACGCTGAGCAAGAGCCCAATGTAGGGCTCGATCCCCACGATCCTGAGATCTTAACCTGAGCCAAAACCAGAGTCAGCTGCTCAATCAACTAACTGTACCACCCAGACACCTCAGTCCTTTTATCTTAAAAGATGAGAACAGTGTGGCTTAGAGAAGTTACTAATCCTACTAATGATCACACACTATCTGGAGGCAGCAAGCAGATTAAAACATCCAAGTTCTCCCATCCAAGTACTAACCAGGACCGACCCTGCTTAGCTTCCGAGATCAGACAAGATTGGGCGCGTTCAGGGTGGTATGGCCGTAGACAAAACATCCACGTTCTAATTTCAAGGGCCAATTTTTCAACAGTATTTTTGAAACCCCTTTGTTTTCCTTTGAAATATATCTTTTTCCTTTCTGGGAATCCTCCCAAGAGAATATAGGTAGATTTATGGAAGGAAAGGTTTTCTGAAGAAAGGGCAGGGTCAGAGCGCCTGGTTGGCTCTGTTGGTTGAGCTTCTGAGTCTTGGCTTCTGCTCAGGTCATGATCTCCCGATTGTGGGATAAGCACTTGGGCTCCTAGCTCAGTGGGGAATCTGCTTCAGATGCTCCCTCCCTCTCCCTTCCCCTCTGCCCCACCCTGTTCCACTCTCTTTCTCAAATGAATAAATAATATCTTTAAAACAAAACAAAACAAAAAGGGCAGAGTCAGTATCAAGAGAAGACATACATGAACGAATGGGAACTCATACAGATTCTTAGATTCACAAGAAGGATATTGTTAACTTTTAAGGGACCAAATTCTCATGAATGGTCATGGAAATAGCAGAAATCAGATTAGAAGAGCCTGACGAAGAGATTGCTTGTGAAGGTGTGGATGAAGCAGGGGTCCAACTAACATGGTCAGCTGAGGAGAAAGGAAAGAAAAATGAAAAAAGATAAAGGAGAAAGTCCCAAGAGTCACTAAGAATTTCACAGTGCTGTAGGTCTGACTTAGAATAAAGGCAACTGGAGCCTAAAAAAGACACCCTTTTCTTCCTTTCTCTCCATTAAAGAACAATGAGGTCAATAGGCCTAACAATCTACCAGGTCCCAAGGAGATGATCAAAAAGCACTTTGAAGATGAGGAAAGAACTCATATTTATTGATTTGTCAGATACTGCATTTGAATGATTCACATATAAAAACTCATTTAGCAAACAACAGTTTACTTGGGAATACTTTAGATATTTTTTTATTTAACTTCCTTACCAACCCTATGAAGCAGGTATATTCTTACCTCCATTTTACATGTAAAGAATCCAGAGCACCAAAAGATTAAGTAACTTGCCTAAAGTTATACAACTAATAGATAGGGCTTTTAATCCAAGGAAGTCTGATTCCAGAGCCCAGGCTCTCAACATATTGCCTTCGCACAAAATATTTCTATCTCTAATTAGTCATGAAACGGAAAGGCAAAAAATAAAATGAAATAAAATAAAATAAACATAAAATTAAAATAAATAAAAGACAAATGACACAAACAAAGCTACATTTATTAGTGACAGAACTGGAATTTAACCACGAGTCTAATTCCAACATCACTAACTTTTCATTGTGCTACAACAGCTAAACACAGAACAAGACCTGTTTAACTGTTTGCTGTAAAGCGTGTATCTTTTTTTTTTTTAAGATGTCATTTATTTATTTCAGAGAGGGAAAGAGAGAGCAAGCATGACTGGGGGGATGGGGAGAGGGAGAAGCAGACTCCCCACCAAGCAGAGAGACTGACTCCAGGCTAGATCCCAGGACACCAGGATCATGACCCAAGCCAAAGACAGATGTTCAACCGACTGAGCCACCCAGGTACCCTATAAAGCATGTATCTAGTAGGACATTTGAGAAAGGCAGTCAGGACTATAGTGGTGAGAGAAATCAGTACAGCCCTCTATTCACAAAGAGAAAAGCTCTTTTTTTTTTTTTTAATTATTTGTTTATTTGAGAGAAAGTGCATGAGCAGGGGGGAGGAACAGAAGTAGAGGGAGAAGCAGACTCCCTGCTGAGCTGAGAGCCCAATGTGGGGCTTGATCCCAGGACCCCCAGATAATGACGTGATCGGAAGGAAGGCACTTAACCGACTGAGCCACCCAGGTGACTCGAGAAAACTGTCCCTGATATCCAAGATCTGGACTGGCACCAATAGCTGGGCTGATATGTTCTATCAAATATAAACTGACAGAACATCAACATCAAATGCATCTGACTGTGCTGAATTAAGACAAAACAAGACCACTCAGTCAACGTGTTGAACACATATGCCAAATGACCACTATGAGTGACTACTGCTCCTTTGCCAATTATAACTTTAACTTCACTTTGTTTTTCCCACCTACTAGATAAGACAAACTATAGACCTGCTGGCCAAATCTGGGCCTTTGCTGTTCTGTACAGACTTTCAGCTAAGAATGGTTTTAACATTTCTGAAAGTTTTTTTTAAAGGAAAACAAAGAAGAATATGTGAGACAGACGATATATAGCCTGCAAAGCCATGTGGTCATTTACAGAAAAGGTTTGTCAACTTCTATTCTAAAGAAAATTAGGATGCCCAATGACAAAATTACCTTTGCTTTCTGATAGGAACCAAAACAAAGCAAAGATCCACATCCTTGAATGCTCCCTAAAATTACCTAACATGAACCCAACATCCTATACTAAGTCCTGTTTAACATCCTGTTACAGAGATACTTACAGATACAAATAAGGTATTATCTTTTTTATAGCAGTCAATATGTCCAACTTTGTTTGACTAATAAATGTATCAAGAACAGTAGTCAGCAAACCCAGAGTCAGCCAAATCCCATATATCACCTGGTTTTGTATGACAGTAAGAATGGTTTGATAAGTTAAAGGGTTGTTTCAAAACAAACAAATAAAGAAACATATGTGACAGAGACCACATATGGCCCACAGACCCTAACATATTTACTATTCAGTCCTTTATGGGAAAATTTGCCCAGTCTTGGTCAAGAACTGTGAAGAGTCATATTCTACTGTACTGGCAAGCCTCAATGCCCAAAGGGAGATGTGGAAGGCCAGATGATACCATCATCTCCAATGAGTGGTGCTACAGAAGAACCCAGGGCTGAGGGTCCAGCACTTTTTGAGCAAGCAGCACACATTACAGGATGATGCAGTTAAATCTGCTCGCCTCACCTGGGGACTGAGCAGTGGTCATGTTGCAGTTTGACATATTTAGCTGTCTATAGGACTTTCTGCAGCAACTGTTCAGGATCAAGAGATGGGTAGATAAACCTTATAGTCTGACATCCTTAGTAAAAACACTCAGGGATGCTCAGGACCCATAGTAGACTGCCTCTTCCCCACACTGTGCTCCTGGAGGTCTCTGTTTGAAGGTCATGATAAAGTGACGTTTCCCTCAAGATTCAGCTGAGACCGTTACTGCCATAGACTGGCTCCCTTGCCTCTCTAGTGTGGACATCTGAAATATTTTGTGTCTCCTTCTAGTGAGGAGACAGAAGGCCCTCATGCCTGGAGTGGGTGGGTAAATGTATGCTTAATTGAGCTCTGATGTTTTATTGAAGTCCTTCACATTGGGTTTTCTTTTGTTTTTGTTTCATTTTGTTCCTTTCCTTAGGAATCAAGTCTCCTGGGATCTTCCTGTTATCTGACAGATTGTTATTGTTCCTTAGTGAAGCTGTTCTCTAGCCTTTTAACATTTTCTCCCACGGTCTGTCTGCTTGTCTAGTTGTTGATTAGAGGACAAATGTATAGGAAGAGGACAGGCAAAGATTTGTCTATCTTTGAGCTGGCCCCAGGGGCAGAGAAGTTCAGGTCTTTAAATCAACTTTACCTTGAGTCTCCATTTTTAAAATTATATAAAGACTTCTTCCTTAGTCTTGTCTTTGTGCCCTGTTTTAATTTCATCTGTTTGGGAGCAGGAGGTTTGTCCAACTTGTGTTTGGTGACAATTAGACTTTGGCCAACTTGCACAAGTGACATCTTTAGGGAACACTGAAGTTCTCATAGGGTCTTCTCAATTGAAAATTGCTGCTTCCATGCCAAAACACTGCTTCCTTAATGTTTTCACACTGTCACATTAATTCATATGCTTTTCTCTCTAACTGGCACAACTGTATCGGAAACATTTGGAATTATACTAGCTACTTTAGCTACTTTTGACAAGACCAAGATTGTTCATTTAGGAGGTGCTTTAGAACAGAAAAAGGAAGAAACCCGGATGAGGCAATTGTGTTGGGTGTATACAAAAAAAAGAACTTTTTCATTTAAGGTAGGAAACACTTCATACCCATACTTTTAATACTAATAAAGACTGGCTTTTTAAATTGCATGGCTAAATAAAATTGTCAAGGGCCCAAATTATTCTTTAAATTAACTCTTGTGTGTGTGTACATGTTAAAATGGTATTTCTATATCAAATTCCCCCTTTGCTCTTTGCATAGAAAATATAAATTAGCCTTTTGCAGTGGTGATTCCATATTTGTTTGAAGCCAGCTCCTGAACATTTTATTCTGTTTTTCTCTCTCTTAGAAAATGTAAAGATTAACTAATGGACTAAACAAAAACATTTATTTATAATGTACTCATTCTAAAAATATCTAGTCCAGATAAAGTAAAAAATCTCAAAGAAAAGGTTTTCAAATTCTTACTGCTTATTTTGTGAACCCTGGAAAGCATATTTATTGAATAGCCCTTGTTACATAGTTACAAGACAAAATGACAAAGCTTTAGTCAGTTCCAAAATAAAGGAAGAAATTTTTTTTTAAGATTTTTTATTTATTTATTTGACAGAGAGAGATCACAAGTAGGCAGAGAGGCAGGGAGAGAGAGAGGAGGAAGCAGGCTTCCCGCTGAGCAGGGAGCCCAATGCGGGCCTCGATCCCAGGACCCTGAGATCACGACCTGGGCCGAAGGCAGAGGCTTTAACCCACTGAGCCACCCAGGGGCCCAAGGAAGAACTTTTGATATGACTCAGAGTTTTCACATTTTAATTTACTATATAAAAATCATGTCGACACAGTATTTTGTTTGTACACGACTAAGGTTAAATTTTTTATGATTTAAACTTTCTAAATTTCCTATGCTGGTTTTATAAGTTAAATAAATTATCATTGTTTCTATAACGTTGAAATTACATATATGTATGTGCTACACATATATGTATATAAAATATGAGAAAAAATATATAATGTTTATTAACTACATGAATTGATAACAGATATCTTTTCAAGGGTTAAATTTTATGAAATTTTTATAATACTACAAATAATAAGGATTTAATGTGTTAGCTAAAATTGTAAAGTCCAGGGTGCATGGGTGGCTCAGTGGGTTAAAGCCTCTGCCTTTGGCTCAGGTCATGATCCAGAGTCCTGGGATGGAGGCCCACAGCACTCAGTGGGGAGCCTGCTTCCTCCTCTCTCTGCCTGCCTCTCTGCCTACTTTTGATCTCTCTCTCTGTCAAGTAAATAAAAAAAAAAAAAGAAAGAAAGAAAGGCTTTAAAAAAATAAATAAAATTGTAAAGTCCAGATCCTTAACTAATTTTAACATTTTATTTTTTTTTTAAAAGATTTATTTATTTATTTGACAGAGAGAGAGAGATCACAAGTAGGCAGAGAGGCAGGCAGAGAGAGAGGAGGAAGCAGGCTCTCTGCCGAGCAGAGAGCCCGATGTGGGCCTCAATCCCAGGACCCTGAGGCCATGACCTGAGCGAAAGGCAGAGGCTTTAACCCACTGAGCCACCCAGGCGCCCTAATTTTAACATTTTAGACAAATAGTTAACTAACTAATCTTTTGATGCCTCGGTGGCTCAGTCAGTTAAGCTGCCAATCTTGATTTTGGCTCAAGTCATGATCTCAGGGTCATGGGATGGAGCCCGCATCTCATCGGGCTCCCTACTCAGCGGGGAGTCTGCTTCAAGATACTCTCTCCCTCTGTCCCTCCCCCTACTTTCTCACTCACACACACACACACACACACACACACACACACACACACAGTCTCTCTCTCTCTCTCTCTCTTTTAAATAAATAAATTAATCTTTAAAAAGGAGAGGTATTACTACTTATCAAGATGTTAAATTTAATATTATGTATACATCTTGATCTCGGTCGGGGTAGTGTTCTCACATTGTGAAGATGGAAACTTCAAGGCCTCTTGAGGTCTGAACTTCATAACCTGTACAGCTCCACTTCAGCTATAATCTGTTGGTCAAACATCTTGGGAGAGAAGAAGTTCCACTGGAAAAAGCTGGTACAGGTGCAAGTGAAAGCTTTGAAGCTGTAGGCCCCTCCTCTGATGCCAGAGAAATGCTAAAGCAGTACAATACTGGTGGTGAGCATCCGAATGACCTTAAACCTGCAAGTCATAGCAGGGATCCTTCCGAAGATGCCACATGCAGATGTTGCTGGTCACACTGGATTTTGCCTATCATAGGTGCTATTGTCTTAGGTTTCCTGTATTGCTACTACATATCAGAGAGCAAATCACCCTGAGACTGTGTGGAGTTGAAAAGCATATCCACTGGAAGTACGAGCTAGAGACTTGTTGGGAAGCCTCTCGAGGCCCTCTTCTCGAATCCTGCCAAGTGTGTGCCTCCCCCTCGGAGCCCAGATGGTTGGCCAGACATCCACCCCAGAACAGGGGCCAGGGTCCTTCATCTCCTAGAGTCTTACTCCCAAAGCACCTGCTCATTGTTCTGTGTCCCTGCCAGCGACCCCTCTCTCTGCTGGCTTCCACCAGCCCCTCTATGTTTCCAAACTTTGTTTTATAATTACAATCCATATGAATTAGTGACACTGTCCTTTGATAAAAATACCTGCTTTTCGGGGCAACTGGTGGCTCAGTAGTTAAGCGTCTGCCTTTGGCTCAGGTCAGGATTCCAGGGTCCTGGGATCAAGCCCTGCATCAGGCTCCCTCCTCGGCGGGAAGCCTGTTTCTCCCTCGCCCATCTCCCCTGCTTGTATTCCCTCTCTCGCTGTATCTCTTTCTGTCAAATAAATAAATAAAATCTTTAAAAAATGCCTGCTTTCCAATACTTCGAACACACATTAGATATTCTTAATAGGGAAACACACTCTGTTTTTGAAACTTTTTTTTCCCATTTCTCTTTGAGGTAAATATATATATATTAAAAACATATATATATATACATACACATATACTATAAATATTAATATACATATTTTAAGGCTATTGTTAAAAGCTTCAAATATCAGGGCACCTGGGTGGCTCAGTCGGTTAAGCGTCCAGCTCTTGATTTCAGCTCAGGTCATGATCTCCAGGTCGTGGGATGAAGCCCCACACCAGTCTCTGTCCCTCTTTCTCTGCTCCTTCCTTCATTGTCTATCTTTCTCTCTCTCTCTCTCTCTCAAATGAATAAATAAAATCTTAAAAAAACTTCAACTATGTTCATTATGTGTATATTTATATATTCACTTGTGCCTAAATACATACATATATAAAGGTATATTTATAAATCTTACACTGACAATAGTCATGCGAATAATAAACAAAAAGAGTAAAGTTAGAATATGGGTGTTTTTTTCTGTAAGAAGATTCAGTTATTCTGTGCCCAAATTAGTAGATGTTCCTTTATGTCACCAAAATATTTGTCAATTCTTAGTGCTTTATTACATGTTCTTAAACCATTTAGAAGAGACTCCTCTTTACTTTTTCTTTTAAAGATTTTATTTATTTATTTGACAGAGAGAGACACAGCGAGAGAGGGAACACAAGCAAGGGGAGTGAGGAGGGAGAAGCAGGCTTCTCGCTGAGCAGGGAGCCTGATGTGGGCCTCGATCCCAGAGCGCTGGGATCATGACCTGAGCCAAAGGCAGATGCTTAATGACTGAGCCACCCAGGTGCCCCTCCTCTTTACTTTTGAAAAAATTCAGCTCCTAATACTGTTGTTGTCTATTGGTATGTTTTTATAATGTTGCCTATAAATATTTCTTGTCTTTAGATACTTAAAAAATTCTCGTTTGCTCTAATAACTATTCTTAAATTTTTTTTCTCAATTTAGACCCCAGATTCAGAATAATGCCTAGACTCTCATCAGGTCTCCCAAAATGGCCATTAGGAAACAAAAAGAGTTGCTCCTTTACCCTACACGTGAAAGGACAATAAACATAATTAGGTTTTTCCAGAATTCTTCAAGTTTTAAAAAAATTATTAGGACAAATTGTTCTTCATAAAAGTTAGGGAAAGACTGACATACAAAACAAGGCTCATCTTCTTAGGTTAATTATACATAAACAGAATGTATTAATAAAAATATTTGGGGGGATGCCTGGGTGGCTGAGTTGTGTCTGCCTTTGGCTCCAGTCATGATCCCAGGGTCCTGGGATTGAGCCCTACATGGGCTCCCTGCTCAGTGGGGATCCTGCTTCTCCCTCAGCCTGGCATTCCCCTTACTTGCGTGCACGCGCGCGCTCTCTCTGTCTCTCTGTCAAAAAAAAAAAATTCTTAAAAAAAAAGAAGTATTTTTCTGACTGTATACTTTTCAAGTTAAAAGCCTATCAAAATATTTTGTTTCCAGGATCCTAGATTCAAAAGCCCCCTTTTCCTTTTTTGTTCATGAAAAGCATGAGGGGTATTGACTCTTTGGAAATTTATTTTTTATTTCAGTCTTTCATTAGATTCAGTAGCCAAAGTATACTTGTCCCGTCGAAGAGCTGTAACAAACAGTAGTAAAACACAGGAAAGCTTCAGTTAATTGCTCTAGGGTCTCCACTAAACCTAATTGTTCCCTTGCCACTCAAGACTCTCTCATTGACAAAAATCACTCAGCACTTCTCAGGTAGTTGCCTAACCTCCTATAAAATACTCTTGTTTCCCTCACACCACACTATCCATGACTACAACACTAAATCCAGTTACCCACTTTCCTTTACCAAAAGGAGAATCTAATCATTGCTTATATCTGTTAGGAAACTATCCAAAATACATAACCCTGAAACTCTCCTGGATGTGCCTGATTTAATTTTGTTTATTAATGGTTCTTTAAAAAAAGAATGATTAAAAACTGCCAATAGAGCTATTCTATCAAATACCCAAATTTGGGGTGCCTGGGTGGCTCAGTGGGTTAAGCCTCTGCCTTCAGCTCAGGTCATGATCTCAGGATCCTGGGATCAAGCCCCACATTGGGCTCTCGCTGAGCAGGGAGCCTGCTTCCTCCTCTCTCTCTGCCTGCCTCTCTGCCTACTTGTGATCTCTCTCTCTGTCAAATAAATAAATAAAATCTTAAAAAAAAAAACCCAAATACCCAAATTTACCCTTAAAATATAAGGCTCTCCCAGAATTAAGTTAGTTAAGATATCTAATTTCTCTTACCTAAATCTACCAGGTGACAAAGGGTAAGAGTACACGTACACACACACACGCACACACACACACACACACACATATACATATGTATATATACAGAGAGAGTTTTATATGTTTCAAAAATTATAAACTTAAATAATACGTGTCCTTCATCATCATAAAATCCTAATCTTCAAGCATGAATGTATGCGTGTGTGTGTGTGTGTGTGTGTGTGTGTAGTGATAATATATATATTATTCCATGACCTTGGAATGCTTTGAAAACAGAATCCTTAACCTCTACAGTAACCTCTAAAAATGGAAAAATTAAAAACTTTTGAATGCTTTGTTCTTTTCTTTTCTTTTTTTTTTTAAAGATTTTATTTAATCACTTGCCACAGAGAGAGAGATCACAAGTAGGCAGAGAGGCAGGCAGAGAGAGAGGAGAGAGGAGGAAGCAGGCTCCCTGCCGAGCAGAGAGCCCAATGTGGGCCTCCATCCCAGGACCCTGGGATCATGACCTGAGCCGAAGGCAGCGGCTTTAACCCACTGAGCCACCCAGGCGCCCGCTTTGTTATTTTCTAAGGAAAAGGTGATTTTAAAAGTGGATTATCAGAATGCCTCATGATATTAAACAATATAGCAGGAATAAATTGACAATGATATGGAGCTAATATTAGTGGGGTAATTGTAGAGATTACTGAGAACGTTTTCAATGTGCATCTTATCAGCCAAAGATATAATCCAGCAAGACTGTAAATGTAGGAAATGGACAGAAGCCAAAGTCTCGATGTCCCTTTGAACACTGCCAAATAGATTTTACACAAATTCCTCTAGTAATAAGCTATGAATATGTTCAGGTTGTTTGTTTATTCTCAGGATTGGGCAGAGGTTTGTCCTCATTGGGAAACCATGGCTCCACATCTTTATCTTCCACAAACTTTAGGAAAATGAAATAGAATTAATGGAATCCTGAATTTAAAATTAACAAAACTCTCAGAAAATTTTGAACTTTCATGGCCTTAATTTTGCCATTGGCATTGGTGGCAATAAAATTTACTCTCTCTGAAACCTACAGATTATCTCCTCATGAGTTAACCATTAACCTCCACCCCTTGCATTTGAAACATTTACTTCTAATCCTAGATTCAATCCATTACAGACTAACATGAATAAATACTACTAGTGATTTATGGTACCTCCAAAATGATCACTAGAAAATTCAAGATGCATTTCCAAAATACCTATTTAAACACACCCTTCTTAATTTAAAATCTGGAGAGGATTTAGTCATCTGTCAAAGGTATCAGAATATAACTTTCCTTGGACATTGATGAAAAGGATCTTATCAGGTAGGTATTGTTAACAATGGACATAGGGGCAAAACTCTAAGGTAATGATCTCTCATCCATGGTTTTCAACTAAAAAGATGTACCACTGGGGGGCCTGAGTGCCTCAGCCTGTTAAGCCTCTGCTTTCAGCTCAGGTCAAGATCCCTGGGTCCTGGGGTGGAGCCCTGCATCGGGCTCCCTGACAGGGAGGGAGCCTGCTTCTCTCTCTCTCCCATTGCTCCTCTTCCCCACTTGTGCTCTCTCTCTCTCTCTCAAATAAATAATATCTTAAAAAAAAAAGATGTACCACTTTCTCCTGATTGCTAGACATTTATTCTATCAGGAGAATCCAAACTGAGAATTGCTAGGAACTCTTTGGAAGCTGATGACCAAATAAGTGGACAGCTTTCACCCAAGACAAAGAAACTAGACTAACTTTCCAACCTTTTTCTAGTTAATTTTCTAGGTTCAGCTCTGGTATTAATTTTGCCTTTTATTGTATTTTGGAATGAACATCACTGAACTAATACTAGTAGGATAATTTCATGGATTTAAATAAAAACAAAATGATCTACACATTTTTTGAACTGTTATAAGCAACAAATTACTAATGTCATCACTCATTACATTGAGTTTACAAATCACTACCCTCAAACCCACAATTTATCCTAAAAGACTATCTGGTCATTGCTATAGACTGAATGTAGTCACTCCCTTTTTCTCCCACTATGTGAGCATGCAATGTGAAGACTGAGGTCTATGAACCAGAAAGCAGCCTCTTACCAGACAACGAATCTGCTGGCATCCTGACCTTGGATTTCCTCGACTCTAGACCTGTGAGAAAGAAGTTTCTGTTATTTATAACCCACCCCGCCCTCAGTTTATGGTATTCTCTTATAGCAGTCTCAAAGGACTAAGACAGTCATTGTTTGTGTCTGAAATAAAATTAAGTATCATTTGAGGGAACTGTTGTTGACTCCCCTAATCTACCCATCAAATCTTGAGTTTGTTGAACTCATCTATCCATTTATTAATTTAACATTTTCTAGGAGCCAGTAATGTGCCAAATAATGTGCTAGATAGTAGGATATGATGACACAGGTCTATTGCCCTTCTATTTTGCAGGAAGAGGCATGCAAGTAAATAAAGTCTCTCAGGTAATACTGGGTGCTCTGATACAAGTATGATTAGAGAGTGTGGGAGATCAGAGAGTAGTAAGTATTTTATAGTATCTGTTTTTGCAGTGAGATCCAGGAAAATACCACAGGGATGGGTACATTTGCAGAATAGACAAAATTTCTCAAATTCATTTGCAAAATGGCTATAGATAGCATAGGAAGCGAGCCACACTTTTAGAGCCCTCTGTAGTGCACATAATAAAAGTGGATTCCTCTCAGAGCAGGTCAAGGTATTTGGTTATATCAATAAAGAAGTTGCCTTCCCATCCCCTCCTTTCTGCTGTAGTACAAGGAATAAAAAAATTACGGGCCCCACCAGATGTTTGGTTTAAGGTATACAGGCCGCAGTATATTGAATTTATTTTATTGTTTTCAGCATGGCAAGGACAGCCTTTAGCCTTCTGAGTGCCAATAAAAAAATCAAGTAATCTGAAAGTATTCTAATTCTGACAGTTTGGAGTTTGTGTTTTCTAACTTTTTCATTAGCATCTTTGAAGAGAGACATTTAAACGTACCTCTTTGGGGGTGACAGGGAGAAGGGGCCAGGATGGAAAAAGTCATCATCTAAGGAATTGAAGTGTAAGATCCAACATCTACGGTATTTTGATGATTTGCTAGATACGTTCTTTCATCTTATTCTCATACTAACTCCTTTTCTTCAGTAAGTAATTAATGCTGTGAAAAGGCATCTCAGCCAAGGTCAAACAGCAGCTAACAAACAGAGGTGCCCAAGACTGATCTCTTCCAGACTAGGTCTTTACCACTATGTGAATACACTAAAAACAAAGAAACACCCCCCCATACTACTCCCCCTCCCCTGCAAACTTCACCGTTTTAAAGGTGCTTAATTAGATCACTAAGACCTAGAGGCCATTTAATGGGTTCCATTTAGTTGGTACGGTAATCCTAGTATTCTGCAAATCTTCTGCCAAGTTCCATTCCCTTCGAAGGAACGAGCCGTAAGCCTTTGGCTGCCGAGGGTCGGCGACCGCTCAGCGCGTGCTCAAGGGACGCAAACATGTCCCTTCCTCGCAGGTGCGCGCGCACCTGTCGCTAGCCGCGTGCGCGCGGCGAGAGACGAGGTACGTGTCCGTGCGCGTGCGCCCGACAATATTCCCCGTACGTGCGCCGTTCTTGGACACGGTATCCCTGCGCTCAGAGTTTCGGGCAGGGATTCGGCCCCGTGCCGAGGGGGAGTCTGGGAGGGGCGTGTTCCTGGGCGGTCGCGGCTCCCCCTGGTGGCGGCCGTGCAGCGCTGGAGGCGCGCAGTCAGGCGTTCTCCGCGGACAGCCGGCGGCGGGGCCTTGCCTTATAGCGCGGGGTCCTCGGTGGCCTGGGTGTCTACTGCCCCGGCTGCTGTCGTAGGCGAGGACGGCTGCTAGTGCGGCTGCTGTTGGTTCGCGGCGGCGGCGGCGGAGGAGGAAGAGGGCGAGGCGACAGGGGGAGAAGGAGGCAGGCGCGGCGGCGGCAGCTTCGCCCGGGGCCGGCGGCGGCGGCGGCGGCGGCGAGGGGGGGGAAGATGGCGGACGTGCTCAGCGTCCTGCGACAGTACAACATCCAGAAGAAGGAGATTGTGGTGAAGGGAGACGAAGTGATCTTTGGCGAGTTCTCCTGGCCCAAGAATGTGAAGACCAACTATGTAGTTTGGGGGTAAGTCTGGCATGGCTGTGGCCTGGGGATGGCCGGGCAGAGTTGGGCGCCCCCAGGCGACCTCTTTCCTAGCCCCTCCCCCCGATTCCCTTTGGGGATGGAGGAAAAAAAAACGGGTCTCTGGGTAAAAGTTTTTCTCTAGGAAAGAAGTTACACTTTAAGGCGAGGAGGGACTAGGAGGACGTGCGTCTTGAGTGGTCCCTTTTCTTGAAGTCTTCGGGACGCCGAAGGGAAAGGTACCAAGGGAGTTTCTGACTTTTCTAGTTCATTTTTGCGGGTCCATGGCGAGTGTTAGCTGGGTGGGTAGGTGCCGCAAAGGGCGCACCGTCCGGTCCTGGACACGTCTTCTTGGGTTCGTTCGTTTTTCCTTTCTCTTCGAGGCTGCCGTGTGTGGTGACTATCCCTGCTGCCTCCTGCAGCTCCTAGTCTGTTTCTTTTCCTTTCGTGATTCCCTCAAGGAGAGAGAACATAGCCAACTGTGTAAAGTTAGAACGGGAAAAAGATTGGGTCCCTTTGGAAGAGCCCTCAAAACCCGTGTTAGGGGTGAAGGCAGGAGTTTCCTCAGGGAGAAAGTTCCTGGTGAAATGGGGTGAGCTTTACAGAGCTGAGTAAGATACTGATGGTGTTGTGGGATTTCAGGAAATGTGTTTTACAGAGAAATGTTTTGGAACGTTGATCCATGCGGGGTTTTCTGAATTTAAGTCATTAGGGAAAATAGCTCGAAATAGGTCCATTTTAGTGATGTTTCTGTCATTGGTATTTCATTTGGCTAATTGGAACCTTGGGCCAGAACTTCCATACTCATTTTGTGTGATTGAATGGGAGCCCTGGGCTTTATGAAGAGTTGATGAAAAGCTAGAGAAAATTAAGTTTGTTGGTTTCTAGTTTTTTGGCCTTGAGGGCTTACGATTTGATTGGCTTTATGATATGTTGATGCAGTGACATCATTCTGAGTTTCCTGCAGTTTGTCCTTACAAAAGACTTTGCACAGACACAATTCTATTTGATGGGAATTTTAACGGATTTATATTTTCTTTAAGAAATGGTTGAGGAGTCGTCACGGTGTAGGCGGATTCAATCTGAGAAATAGAAAAATTTCGTAGCCCCTTGGTTCCTGATTCAAAGGAGGTTAACTTAATGAGGAGATGAGATAAAACAGATTATTTGTTAAGAATGCATTCTGGCCTTTAAGAGAGTAATCACTTCTACCTTGGGGTATTAGAAAAGGTTTCATAGAAGTGTGTTTGGGATGTAGATGAATTTTTCTTGAACAAATGAATGAACAAATGAGTAAGCTTTAAAGAATGGGTAAAGAACTTGAGGGTGACCTGATGAGTTAGGTCTTAAAGGACATGCTTAACAGCATGAGAGCTGGAGGGGAAATGTTTTGTTAGTTCAGTGAAGCTAGTAGTGGAAAAAGCACTGCTTAGAATAGATTTCAAACTATAACAACAGTGAATCACACCAGTAAATACATTTTTATTTCATTTATTCATCTCTGCATGCATGTGTACATATGTCCAACTTCATAACTAAACAATAGTTATCCTTATTACATGCTGTACATTATGTTACTTTGCTTTTCTATATCATTAAAAAAAGTTACCTGTATATTACATTTCATAGTACAATAATTGGTAATGATGTATGATTTGAAATATGTCAGTTTAGAGGAAGAGTGAAAATGCAGTAGGTTTGGGCTGATTACTTTGGGCTGTATTCAGATAAATTTAAATAATACATTGACATTTTCAGGTGAGGAGAATGTAGTAGGAAGGGTGAGATTGGACAATAATATTGCTGAGCAAATAGTATTACGTGCTTTCATGAAAGAGCCTGCACCTCTAAACTGCATTGTTTTATCACAGATAGAATTCACTATGGTTTTACATCGTTAGTTTAATTTGAGGGATGTCATAAGAATTATACCTCTGAAATTAATTGTTGTGTTTACTGTAAGAATGTTGTTAAGGATGTTATTTAGCAGTATCTTACTTAGGAGCTTAGGATAAATTTCTTCTGAGTCGAGCACTGGCAGTAGTTGTGCTTCTCCTAATCAGTTTGTTTTCTCTCGTGGATTCTCTGTAACTGATTAGATTCCTCTCTCTGTTGACAAAGACCAAAACCAAATTTGGGCCAGTTCTAAAAAGTGTATAGTACCTTAGAGTGAATAGAGTGTGCTTTCCTTCTTGCTTTTTGTCATTGTCTATCTCTGTGTTCTTTTGCTTTAATGAAAGTTCCACTTACTAAATTTCATACTTCATGGGTATTTTTGTTAATCATGTTAACAAATCCATTGTTGGGTAGCAAAGTGAATATAGATAAATTCGTACATATAATTAAGTCCAAGGAGTTGAATTAAAATTGAGTATAAATCTTGTCTTAATTATTTCAGGACAGGAAAAGAAGGCCAACCCAGAGAGTACTACACATTGGATTCTATCTTGTTTCTACTTAATAATGTGCACCTTTCTCATCCTGTTTATGTCCGACGGGCAGCTGTAAGTAAAATTCATTTTATTTTATTTATTTATTTTTTTAAAGATTTTATTTATTTATTTGACACACAGAGAGATTACAAGTAGGCAGAGAGGCAGGCAGAGAGACAGGGAGAGGAGGAAGCAGGCTCCCTGCCGAGCAGAGAGCCCAATGCGGGCCTTGATCCCAGGACGCTGAGATCATGACCTGAGCCGAAAGCAGAGGCTTTAACCCACTGAGCCACCCAGGTGCCCGTAAAATTCATTTTAAAACTTTTTTTGATTTCTTTTTTTTTTTCTTTTTGATGGTAGGTATCATTTTGTCGTCGCACACTGAACTAAAATTCTTAGACACTGATCTGAGAACTTTCCTTCAGTGCGTGCCATTTGGTGTCCAAACAGGGACTTCTTCAGAACTCCATAGAGTTCATGTACGCAGTGTGGGACAACATCATTTGGCATGAATCACTTCCCTCATGGGTTTCAGATCAAAAGAATAAAAGGTTTGTCTGTGTGAAAGTCTACTGGAGGGTCAAAATTAGATCACTGTGATTTATGCAGATTTTTAAATCTATGACTTTCATGTAAAACGTGGGCACTGTTTACAAGAACAGAAGTTTTGAAGGCATTTGTAGGACTGTTTTAAGAAATTCATAAGCCTGTGGAAGGACCCTGATATTCAGAACTTTAATCTCAATAAAATTTTTTGGGGGGAATCAAAAAGAATCAGGGGCGCCTGAGTGGCTCGGTCGTTGAGCAGCCGCCTTCGGCTCGGGTCATGATGCCGGGGTCCTGGGATCGAGCCCCACGTCGTGCTCCCTGCTCAGCAGAAGCCTGCTTCTCCCTCTCCCACTCCCCCTGCTTATGTTCCCTCTCTCACTGTGTCTCTGTCAAATAAATAAAATCTTAAAAAAAAAAAAAGAATCAAGATTAACAGACAACTTTAAAATTAAATTTTTAACCAATTTAATAAACCTTTTTAATACTTTATTGACAAACTCATTTGTTTTCAGTTTTGCCTGCCTTCAGCATCTCAGTATTTGAATACTGCGTTTCTGAATAGGAAATAAATATTCAGCATCTACTGCATATAGAAGAAGTAATACATAGGGTGAGACTACTTGGGATTTGGGAAATAGTGGGGTAAAAATAGCGACTTTCTACAAACTTACCTTACCTCATGTTAAATCTTTAAAAACTGAATTAGGCAGTAATTAGAATATTTTGTTGGCTATATCTGTTTGTTTTGTGGTAATAAAGATGATCCAGGTACTTGCTTTAGATTTAGAAATTATGTTATTGGGAATGGTTGTAGCATGTAACTGATGGCTGTAATTGTTACCTTTCTTCACATGTGTTTTTCTTAAATACGTCACAGATTGAAAGGGCAGAATTCTACAGTTTTAGGATTCTACAAATTTTATTCTTTGCTCTTCTGTGTTATTTGCTCTTTCTTGTGAGCAGACCATTTCTGAAATAAGTTTTCTTGAGCCATAGCTCCTATTTTAGTGTGAGTATTTTTCTCAATTGGCTATATTATGTTCATAATTCATTAGTAACCAAATGATGAAGTAGGTTATCAGACTTAGAAACAGTAATTTAAAGAAAATTAATTTAAGTTTTTTAACTATTTATGATATAGTCCATGTAGACTAGTTTTTAAAAACAAGCACACAAAAAACCTGTAGGCTCTTAAATATTTATACTAGTAGCAGAAATTAAAATTTAACCTGCTTTTAAAAAGTTAATTTTAAGTGATTCAGTATAGTTTATTTCTGTCATCAAGGAGTGTGTGCAGAATGATGCAGTAGTCAGTATAAGATAATTCGTCAAAGGATTCTTGTTACTTCATTTTTGCTTATATGAAGTGACAAAGGGATTTTAATTTTAATAAAAAAGGGATTTATAATCTTGCAGCCACCAATCATTCCTGTACTCCATTGTTGAGAT
Organism: Ailurus styani; assembly: GCA_002007465.1. NCBI lineage: Eukaryota > Metazoa > Chordata > Mammalia > Carnivora > Ailuridae > Ailurus > Ailurus styani. The sequence continues at coordinate 367,185 of LNAC01000526.1, read as the reverse complement.
ATCATAAAAATGATAGGGAAATTGTGGTAATTACAGGATTCATTGTATTCATGGCCCAACGATGACTTGGTGACTAAAGTATACAGTTTTATTTGTTTTGTATACCTCTTTACGAACTGCTAATATAGGAGCTTAAAGGAAAATTATCCATTTTACCAAAATAGATAGACTTTACAGGTTTAATTTTTTAATCTTTTCCCCTTCCTTACAGAATTTGCATACACTCAGGGATAAAAAAGAAATGTGTAATGTGGAAAGTAAACAACTGCCATCAATGTTTTCCTGTATAATCTCTTAGGTTTTTTTCCTCATGCTTAAATAACACATACTTGTTGTTAATTATGAAAACTTAGGTTAGTGGATAAGTTAGTGTATTTTGGAGTTCAAGTAGAATATTTTGAGGAATTCTGTTTTGTGTTTGAGGCAAAAAACTTGCTTGGAAACACTTGGAAATGTGTAAAATGAGCAGGCAGTAGGACTAAAAAGATAATTGCCCAAAACATGCAAATTATCATGAGTAAAATAAAAAAATACTTAAGGTAATCTTAGGGAACAAAAAAGATTGGAATTGATATTGTGAAGAGCGATGGGTCATTGTTTCATTTCTAATGATTATTTTTTATATATCTTACTTGAATTTCAAGAATGAAGTTATTAAAAGTTTATATTCTTAAAAATTTTCAAGAGTTTTATTGATTTTTTAGCCTAGTTCCCTAAAGATAAAATCCTAAATAAATATTATCAAGATATGTTGGAATGAAATTCATACATTACACAATGTTTATCTTTATTATGTTTCTTGTAATTGTGTTGTTTTGATAATTAATATAAAATTTTGACTCCAGACTGAAAATATACCTGTGGTTAGAAGACCTGACCGAAAAGATCTACTTGGATATCTCAATGGTGAAGCATGTGAGTAACTTTTAACTTGCTCTCACTTTTAAATAGCTATTGTTTCTTTCCTTCCCCTGTGAAATAAGAAGGAATGGGACGAGAATTTGTATTTCCACCAAAAAATTAACCTACCAACAGCATATGTATGCATATACTCTCTTATTTTCTATTATGGTGAATGGACTATTTTTGCGTCTAAGGCCAGTCACATTTTCTCTCTGTAGATTCCATTTCTTTTCACACTCTGAAAACCTTTGCCTTTGTGAATTGTTGCTTCTCTCCTGCATCATCTTTCTCCTTTTCTCTGCATCATTCCCTTTACTGTAAGATCTCTCATTGAAAGACAGTTTTTTGACCCCACATTCCTAGTGTGTCTTGAATTTGTCTTCTCCTTATTGCAAAATTCTTCATTAACAGTTGTGTGATATCACTGCTTCCCTCTTGAATCCACTCCAGTCTGGCTTTCCGACTCAACATCTCATTAAAATCACTGTTGTAAGGTCAACACTTAGGGGTTACCAATTCCTTTTGTCTCATATCCATATCTTGCTTGACCTCTCAGCAGCATTTGACATTGTTGATTACTCCATTTTGGGAAGCCTTTCTTCACTTGGCATTTGGGGCACCAGACTCTTGATTTTCTTTCTATTCATTTCTGTCTCTCATTTTATTTTGCTTACATATCTTTAGCCCTGACCTATTCCTAAGCTCAAGTTACAAATCCACTGTCCACATCTTTCCTTGGATATTTAATAGGTATGTGAAATTCAGCATACCTGAAATAGAATGCTGATTTCCTCCTTCCCTTCTCCCCTCAAACAAAACTAAAATAGCAGGTCTGGTCTCCCAGCGTTCCCATCTCAGTAAATTCTTTTCCATTCATGTAGTTGTTAAGGAAAAACCTTGGAAAAATCTTACTAGTATTTGATCAATTTCATGAGCAAGTCTTTTTCTTTAACTTTAAAAATATAACACTTTTTTTTTTTGAGATTTTCTTTATTTATTTAACAGAGAGAGACACAGCGAGAGAGGGAACATCAGCAGGGGGAGTGGGAATGGGAGAGGGAGAAGCAGGCTTTCTCACTGAGCAGGGAGCCCCATGCGGGGCTCGATCCCGGGACGCTGGGATCATGACCTGAGCCAAAGGTAGACGCTTAATGACTGAGCCACCCAGGCTCAGTATGACACTTTCTTAACCATTCTACTCCCACCCTGTTCCATTCTTCCCATTAGACTTGCATAGCCCTCTTACAGGTCCCAACTCTATATATTCTGGTCTAGTCTTTGCCCTACCCATTAGAGTGACCTGTTAGTGAAAACGCATATGAACTTAATTTTGTCACTTACCTGCTCAAGCCCATCCTGTGGCTTTCCATCGTACTTAGAATAAAGCTCACATTTCTTGTTCAGTTCTGACCTACGTGATCTTGCTTCTGCCGAAATCTCTGTGGCCTCATCTTCTTCCACCCTTCCTCTGCTCACAGCAGTCTGGTCTTGCTGATTCTTTTAACTATCCTAACTTTTCAAGCCTTTCTACTTGTTGTTTTCTCTGTGTTAGTTCTGTTTCTCTCATTGTCATAGGTCTTACTTACTACCTCATTCACATCTGTGCTTAAATCTTCTGTCAGAAAGAACTTACCATTCTAAAAGGTAAGATAGTAGTGTTTTCCCACATATACTCACCTTTGTATAATATCTTCCTCGTTTATTTTTCCTCAAATCCCTTACACTGACTTGAAATTACATATTTATTTATATATTGTCTCCCTCTCTAAGAGGGCAAACAGTTGTTAAATACCCAGCCTTTAGAACAGTGGTTAATAGTGGTGCTTATCTGTATAAATGAGTAATCATTAATTTGCTGCCTTAAAGAATATGAATAAATAGGTATAATAATTGATATATAATATAAGTTGATGAGTATGAATAAATTGATATAATCTTACAGTAGTATGAATAAGTCAGTATAAGACAGATTGATCCTAACCTTTCTTGGGGTGGAGTTTACTACCTTTAAGTCACTAATAGCTGTCATATCACATATTGTGCTCTACAGCTTTAACAGTAAGGTCAATTTGCAGAGTTTCTTGTGTAATGGAAAGACCATCATCAAGAGTGCTGTCTTTTTGTACTGTCCTCACTGAACATTGAGCAAGCGCTTACTGAGTGGTTATTTTAAGATTTGTTTATTTATTTATTAGAGAGCATGCATGCGAGCTTGACAAGCGGGCGTGAGCATGCACAAGCGGACACGAGACATAGGAGGGGCAGAGTGAAAGGGAGAGAATCTCAAGCAGCCTCCCCGGATTCTGGAGCCCAATGTGAGACTCGATCTCACAACCCTGCAATCATGATCTTAGCTGAAATTAAGAGTTGGACACTGAACCGACTGAGCCACCCGGGTGCCCCTTGAATGGTTATTCTTAAAGGCGTTGTACTCGGTGCTATACAAAATGCAAAATTTTTGTCCTGAGCATTTTTGCCATCATGAAAAATAAAGTGATAAAATAAGGGTTAAAATCCTGGGGGAGGATTGAGGAGGGATTCTAATTCTGCTATGAGGAGGATGGAGTTGAGGGTAGGCAAAGGCTTTTTTTTTTTAATCATATGGTGCACTTGTTAGAAAATAGGGTTTGTTTTTTTTATTTCGCAAGATGTGGTATAGACTCTAGGATTCTCTATTTTTAAGTATCTCAGGTAAGTTTGATAAATAGGCTGGTTAGTGGAGGAGGGTACTAGGGCAAATAAATGGTTTTTCTTTTCAGAATCCAGAAAAAAGTTGCCGTTTATTCATCCATATCATTTCCTGTAGTTTCTATAGGACAAATAAATTTAGTCATCAAATATATTCCTTTGGTATTTTTAAAACAAATTGTTGAATTAATGGTTTAATAAGCAAGTTGAGGAAATCTTAAGACACTCCATGTTTTTAGACAAGGAGACGTAACAGCTTAAAAGATGTCAGTTCATAACATAGATTATATATTTAACATGATCCCAATAAAATTTTCTTAAGTTTTTCTTGAGGGAATTGTGGGACTAGGCATGGTTTAAAAATCCATTTGGTAAAAGTAAGTATCACAAAAGTTTGGAGAAGAGCAATGAGAAAATACTGTTCTACTGTTTAGAACTTACTATAAAACCCTAGTAAATTTAAAAAGTGTGAATAAACTGATAGAAAAATTTCTTATCTGTTAAATGTTAAATTATGTGAATTTGACACAAAGAGGTCACATCAGTGGGGGAAAGATAGGATTATTCAAATAATAGGTTGGTAAAAATTCAAAAGTTCTGTATTATTAAAAAAAGACCTGGGCCGCCTGGGTGGCTCAGTCATTAAGCATCTGCCTTCAGCTCAGGTCATGATTCTAGCATCCTGGGATCAAGTCCCGCATCAGGCTCCCTGCTGGGCGGGAAGCCTGCTTCTCCCTCTCCTCTCCCTGCTTGTGTTTCCTCTCTCTCTGTCTCTCTGTCAAATGAATGAATAAAATCTTAAAAAATAAAACAGTCATCACAAACCCCACACCAGAATCTGTTCTGTACTTCTTGTAAGTCTCTTCATTGTTCCATTCATAGCCTTCACCCTGGGTCACGTTCACGTCCAGTAAAAAAAAAAAAAAAGGACCTGACAAGTTGGGAAAAAATATTTCAACTCCTATCACAGTGAAAGGACCAGTCTTACTGATAACATGAGGTGGTCCTAGAAATACATGCATAAATGACCAACAACCCAAAAGATGATAGTACAATTCAAAGAAAAGGTGATGAAATCACATGAAAAATGCTTATTTCACTCATAAGATAATTATAAGTTGAAACTATACAGAGATAGCATTTTTTTACCTCATTGATAACAGTTTTCCAGTTGTTGTTTTTTTAAGATTTTATTTATTTATTTGACAGAGATTACAAGTAGGCAGAGAGAGAGGAGGAAGCAGGCTCCCTGCTGAGCAGAGAGCCCGATGCAGGCCTTGATCCCAGGACCCTGAGATCATGACCTGAGCCGAAGGCAGAGGCTTTAACCCACTGAGCCACCCAGGCGCCCCAGTTTTCCAGTTTAATAATACACTTATGAGTCTCTGAGAAAACAGATATCCTAATATATTTTTAGTTGTAGTGTCAATTGATAAAACTCCCACTGAAAACATTTTGATAACAAAATCAACCCAGAAATCTTACATCTGTGACTTTATCCTAGAGGTATATTTGAAAATGCATGAACAACGTGTCATTGTAGTGACAAAAACCGGCTAGAATTGAACTGCCCATGGATAGAGAGGGGACTAGTTAAGTAAATTATAATTAATCCATACAATAAGTACTATGTAGATTTAAAAAGAAACTTTAAGGATGCTCCACATACTGATACATTAGAGCTCTATTGTTAGGTTAAAAAAAAAAGGTTCAGGACAGTATGTATAGTATGCTACCTTTAATGTTAAAAAAAGGGAAAAATAAAAGTCTATCTTTGTGTTTCTTATAACTACAGAGAGAAACTAGAAAGATACATAAGAGACTGTCAAATAGTAATGTAGGGTGGTGAGAACTAGATGGATGGGGACTGGTACATTATTTTGAACCATTCAGAATTAAATGATTTAATTTAAAAAGTTATTATTATTTTTTTCCAATTGTGAGTAACTAAAAATTGCATTTTTAAGGTGAATGCTAACATAAAGTCTTTTCCTTTATACATATATGTTTATGTTTAGATACATTTTATGTGCATGTGTGTTAATTAACATCAGAGTATATATGTTCTGTGAAGTGACCAGGTGATTTCAGTCAGATTGTCACAATAATTTGTAAGCTAAATTATTAAAAATATTTTGTCCTTTTACAGACTTTTAAATACAAATTAATCTTTTATAATGTTTTTACAAAACTTCTTTAAAACTTATTTTTTTCCTAGGGAAATCACTGTATATAAAGAAATAACAAATATTAAGCATTTCACTCGTAATATTGTCAAGTATATGTGTTCAAATATTGGTCTTCTCACATAAATCTTTTTAAATCTCTAGCAACATCGGCAAGCATAGACAGAAGTGCCCCTCTAGAAATAGGTCTTCAGCGTTCTACCCAAGGTATGTTTTGTCACATTTATATTGAACTTTCAAAAACTTATTCCAGAACTATGTACTTATTTACTTTTTTTTTCTTAAAGTAAAACGAGCTGCAGATGAAGTTTTAGCAGAAGCAAAGAAACCACGCATTGAGGTAACAGGACTTTGTTTTAAATGCGAATTGTAGTATTACAAAATTGGGTTTGTATATGAATAAGAATTCTTTTCCATAGTAGTTCTAGGAGCCTTTTTTCTAGAAAAATTTTTGTAGTATAATGAATGTGTTTTGTTTTTTTTTTTTAAGATTTTATTTATTTATTTGACAGAGAGAGATCACAAGTAGGCAGAGAGGCAGGCAGAGAGAGAGTAGGAAGCAGGCTTCCCGCTGAGCAGGGAGCCTGATGCGGGCCTTGATCCCAGGACCCTGAGATCATGACCTGAGCCAAAGGCAGAGGCTTTAACCCACTGAGCCACCCAGGCGCCCAGTATAATGAATGTTTGATTAATAGTAGCCTGAGCTTTAGTTTAAGATGTCTTACATACAAACTATGTGTTGGACAAATCACTTTCTTTTCTATCCTTATTGATGAAAGTATTGGGCTAGGTCAGGAGTTGGAAAACTTCTTCTGTAAGGAATCATAATAAATATTTTAGGCTTTTTGGACCATTTAGTGTCTGTCCAGCTATTACACCCTGCTGTTATAGTACAAAAGCAGTAAGAGGGAATAGTTGTGTGAACTGGCAAGGCTGTATTCCAATAAAATTTTATAAACCAGATGGTGAGCCTACTTTTGGGTTGTAGTTTGCCTACCCCTGGAATAAGATGGTGTGAGAATTTGCTTCAGTCTTAAGAACTATGAACATGAAGTGCTTATTACAGTTATTTCTTAAAATACTGGTGTATATTAGGGGGCACCTGGGTGGCTCAATCAGTTGAGCATCCTACTCTTGGTTTCAGCTCAGGTTATGATCTCAGGGTCATGCACTCAGCTCGAGTCTGCTCGAGAGATTTTTCTCCCTCTGCCCCTCTCCCTCCTTGTGTGCACCCCCTTCTCTCTAAAATAAATATTTAAAAAAATACTGGTGTATTAGGTTGCATATTTTTTTGTAATGTTTTATAGCCAGCAAGTGGTATACTAACACTGGTAAATAAGGATAGTTCACATGAAATAGAAACTGTACAAGTAATGCAGTTACATTTAGAAAGAAAAGTCGTTGAACAGCTAGAGAAGAAAGAAAGCATAAGAAAGCATAAGAAAGTTAAGCCTTAGAAATTTTAATTATATGATTATGAGGCTATTTATTTAAATTTTTTAACAAGCTCCACATCAGTTACTTATAAAACTCCCCGATGATGGAAGATTATGCACTAGAGGTAAAATCTGAGAAATGCCTGGCCACAAATCAATTAATAATACAGAGATAACACTTGCAGTTATCACTAATGTTAACATTACTAGAAACCATAAATCTTTTCCTTTCACACTTGTATAAAAATCAAACAGTTGTGCCTTTTGCCTGCTACATAAACAGCAAAGCATCCATAGTTAACGATAAAATGGTAACTTTTAAAGGGACAGGATTGTTGGTAAGTATGTAGTATATAATCATTGACAGAATTTGATGCTAAACAGTACAGTTTTAATTAATTTTAAGACAATTTTAATTAAGCATACTCTGAGACATGGACTTGTTTCTTAGTTAATGATCATAATGATAATTAGCTTATTGTTTTTGCTTTGTTCAGGTGACTTTTGTATACTTTTTTTTTTTTAATTTTTTTTTTGTATACTTTATGTATATTAACTCATGTAGTCCTTGGCCATAACCTCCTGAAGTTGGCAGTACTATGCATGTCATCAATGAGCAAACAAACCCCTAAGAGAGAGTAAGTTACTTGTTAAGATTCACAGAATCAGGATTAGAGCCCAAACTATCTGGCTTCTAGCCATTCTACTATATATACTGACTACAAATTTTGCAGCAGTAAAACAGCAGTTTTCACCAGCTCTCTCTCTATGAAAGGAGGTTGTGACCCACTGTGAACAAAATGAGTGAATTTAGACACACTATTTATTTGGAAAAACCTGAATTTACAGTTTAATTATTTGAAATAAATCAAACATGTCAAAAATGCTAATTTACTAGGATACCATTAACTCGAAACATCAGCAAGAAATAGCATAATATAATTCTTTCTGTTGATAAAGTTAACAATGATTTACATGAACAACTATGTTATATAAACAGTTTTCAGTTCAGTATATATACATTGGGAACCTGCAAGGCACTGTGCTAGGAGAGCAACCTTGAAAGCAGAGATTCTGATGTAATCTGATTAATATTGAGGCTGCAGTTGTCTTTGAAATCAGTTGTTTCCTAAGGAACTTGAGTAATTTGTGTTATTACCTTCATTACAAATGGCTAAAATTTAATGCAGTTTGCTAAAATACCATCTTTACATTCATGTCAGCAAAATGTTTTAACTGATAGGTTAATACTAGAGCATGAATTGGGTGGAGCACAACATCAAATATACTGATGCTTTTTACACAGTATCATTTTGTTAGCCACAGACACTGTGTTCCTTAGTTTTCTCATTTGTTGAATGTGGACATTGAACTAGATCAAGTTTTGTTTTTAAATGAACATTTTTCAGACTAAATTTTATCTAAAATTCTAACATGCAGGTTAGAGAAAAGCTGAGCTACCAAGAAGTGGCCCATGGGGCACTTTGTAGGAAATGCCTATTGTTCTAATGAACATGCTTTAAAAACATTCAAGTTTTACTTCTGATCCTAAGATACCCTGATGGGGGCGCCTGGGTGGCTCAGTGGGTTAAAGCCTCTGCTTTCGGCTCAGGTCATGATCTCAGCATCCTGGGATCGAGGCCCGCATCCTGGGATCGAGGCCCGCATCCTGGGATCGAGGCCCGCATCCTGGGATCGAGGCCCGCATCGGGCTCTCTGCTCAGCAGGGAGCCTGCTTCCTCCTCTCCCTGTCTCTCTGCCTGCCTCTTTGCCTACTTGTAATCTCTCTCTCTGTCAAATAAATAAATAAATAAATAAATAAATAAATCTTTAAAAAAAAAAAAAGATACCCTGATGGATTCAGGACCTGGGGCAACAGATGCAAAAAAAAAAATAATCTCCAAAATGAAATTTTTGACTGTGGTGAAGGCATTTCATAATATTTACTGATAAATTTTCCTGAAGAGAAAGAATTTATTTGTGGTATCATACCTTATGAATAAAAGTAGATATGATTCATTGTGGGAAGAACGTTTAATCATGGCAAAGAGTTGCTGAAGTTCTTTGGTAAGTTTTTAATCAGTTCTACTCTCATATGATCCAACATGTATTTATTATTGTTGTCTTTATGTAACTATAAGTAATCTTAAAGTCAAGCTGATTTAAGGCCAGCGATGCTTGGAATGTTATAGGCAAGAACTTAATAAGGAAAAGTTACATGTTTTTTGTTGTTGGTGCTTTACAAGTTAAATAAAAATGTAAAATATTCACTAACCAGTGATTATTTTCAGGATGAAGAGTGTGTGCGCCTTGATAAAGAGAGATTGGCTGCTCGTTTGGAGGGTCACAAAGAAGGGATTGTACAGACTGAACAGATTAGGTAAGAGTTTCTTTAGTAGAAAGTGTTAAGTGTATATGGAAGAGGAGATACTAATACGTTATCTACATTTACCTTTACCTCTTGCATTCATTACATGCTCCTGTGCCCTAAGTTTGAAAGATGTGTGGGCATGTTTTCTGGTAGGGGAGATTGAAAGTTAATTATGCTTTCCGGAAAGCCTTCTTGGTTCTATTACCATATTGATCTTTACTTTTTAAAATTACTCCATAACCAAGCCACTCATTTATTTTGTGATCTCAAAATATTTTGGGCTATGGCAGAGGTCAGCAAACTTTTTTGTGTAGTGACACATGTTAAATACTTTCAGCTTTGAAGGTCACATGTGGGTTTTTGGTTTTTGGGGTTTTTTTGTGGGGTTTTTTTTTTGTTGTTTTTTTGTAACTGCTTAATGCTTGTGGTAGGAAAAGCAGTCTATGATTGCTTCATTCATAAAAGAATTGGTGTGGCTGTGTTTGGTCAGTGGTATTATTTTGTTGATTGCTGATTTTTACTATAATTAGAATCACTTCATAATTTTTCCTTGACACAATATAATGTTTTGGAGTTCTATCCAAACTTAAAAATTCAGTGCCTATTTTGAAAAGCTTTATTCAAGGGGACTGACATAACAATAAGCTGCACATATTTAATTTAAGTTGTTAAGCTTTCACATATGTATATCTGTGAAACCATCATCGTAATCAAGATAACAAATATAACATCACCCCTGTAAATTTCTTTTGTACCTTTATGATTCCACACTTCTACCTATCCCCACATCCTAGCCTCTCTAGGTAACCAGTGATCTGCTATTAATATAAATTAGCTTTTTCTAGAGTTAAATATACATGGAATTATCTAATATGTACTTTGGGGGGGGTTCTGGACTCTTTTACTTAGCATAATTATTTTGAGATTCATCCATGTTGTTGGATGTGTCAGTAGTTCATTCTTTATTATTGCTGAGTAGTTTATTCTGTTCCATTGTATGAACATAACAGTTTGTTTTTCTAGGCACCTGTTTATAGACATTTCACTTGTTGCTGTTTATTTGGCTGTTGCAGCTAAAGCTGTGATCATTTCGTACAAGTTTTTTATGGACATATGTATTCATTTCCACTGAGTAAATACCTAGGAGAGGAGTGATTGAATTGCGTACTGTTCTAGATCTACCTTTTTAAGAAACTTTGAGACTGTTCAGAGTGATTGTACTGTTTCACTTTTCTGCCATCACTACATAAGAGTTCTAGTTCCTTCACAGCCTTGCCAACACTCAGTGTGGTCAGGCTTTTTAATTTTAGCCATGCTAATAGGTATAAGATGGTATCTCATTGTGATTTTATCTTGCACTTACCTCATGATTAATAATATAATGAGCATCTTTTTGTGTGCTTATTAGCCATCTTATATCATGTTTGGTGAAGTGTGTCCAGATTTTTGTCCATTTCTTCTTATTGCATTATTTTCTTATTGGGTTATTTCCTTACTACTGAGTTTTGAAAGTTTGTTGTATGTTCTGGTTAGAAATCCTTTTTCAGACATAGGCTTTGCAGATATTTCTACCAGTCTGTGACTTGCCTTTACATTCTCCTAGCTACCTTTTGAAGAGCAGCTCGTTTTAATTTTTATGACATCTCATTTATCAACATGTTCTTTTGTGAATTGTGTTTTGATATCTAAGTAATCTTTGCCTGAACAAAGCCAACAAAGATTGTCTCTTATTCTTTTGTAGAATTTTTTTTAGTTCTAGGTTTTATGTATGTCTGTGATCTATGTTAATTTTTTGTGGGGGTTATACAGCATGGATGAAAATGTATTTATTTTTTTATGATCTAGATACTGAAGTTCAATTTTGTGCATGTGGATAGCCCAGTTATTTCAGCACTATTGGTTTCCAGTGACTTGTCTTTGCACTTACATAAAAAATCAGTTGTTTAGGTCTGTTTCTGGACCCATTTTGTGCTCTTGATCTAGTAGTCTTTTTGCCTGTCCCAAATTGTTTTAATGACTGTTTATAAGTTTTGAAATCAGATAGTGTTAGCTTTCCAACTTTGTACTTCTTTTTTTTTTTTTTAAGATTTTATTTATTTATTTGACACAGAGAGAGAGAGAGAGAGAGATCAGATTACAAGTGGGCAGAGAGGCAGGCAGAGAGAGAGGAGGAAGCAGACTCCCTGCCGATCAGGGAGCCCAATGCAGGCCTCAATCCCAGGACCCTGAGATCATGACCTGAGCCGAAGGCAGAGGCTTTAACCCACTGAGCCACCCAGGTGCCTCAACTCTGTACTTCTGTTTCAGGAATGTTTTTGCTGTTTTTTGCATTTCCACATGAGTTTTGGAATTAACGTGTCATTTCCTACAAAAAAGCTCACTGAGATTTTGATTGGGATTGCATTGAATCAGTAGACCAGTTTGGGGAGATTGACATCTTTAAAATATTAAGTCTTCTTACTATGAACAAGGTGTATTTATTTCCCTATCTATTAATGGAAAGATATTTAGATCTTCTATAATTTCTTTTAACATTTCATAATTTTCAATGTGTAGGCCTTATACATCTTTTTGTTGTTTTTTCATACTTTTTGATGCTATAGTAAGTTATATTTAAAAAAAAATTCCAATTCTTTATTTATTGCTAGTATAGAAATACAATTGATTTTTGGATTTAGATCTTGTATCCTGCAATTATGTTAAACTCATTGATTAGTTCTTGTAATTTTTTTTGTAGCTTTAATTAGCTTTTCTACATAGATGATTATGTTGTCTGCACATAAAATATATTTTTTCTTTTTTTTCCTCTTTTTCCCTTCTTTTTTCTTTCTAAACTGGATGCCTTTTATTTCTTGCCTTACTGCATTGGCTAGACTTTCTGATTCCTTACTAATCCAATGATGAAGAAGCAGTGAGTTTAGACATTCTTGTTTTGTTCCTCATCTTAGGGGAAAGCATTCTTTCACACATTAAGCAAGTGTGAAACATTAAGCATGTTAGGTTAGATATTTTTTTATTAGATACCCTTCAATAGGGCGCCTGGGTGGCTCAGTGGGTTAAAGCCTCTGCCTTCGGCTCAGGTCATGATCTCAGGGTCCTGGGATCGAGGCCCTCATTGGGCTCCCTGCTCAGCGGGGGGGAGCCTGCTTCCTCCTCTCTCTGCCTGCCTCTCTGCCTCTCTGTGATCTCTCTCTCTCTCTGTCAAATAAATAAATAAAATCTTAAAAAAAAAAAAAGATACCTTTCAATAGGTTGAGGAAATATCTTTTTCCTTGTTTGCTTAGAGTTTATCAGAAAGGAATGTTGGCTCGTCGCATGTTTTTTCTGATTCTACTGAAATGATCATATGGTTTTTTGTTGATATAGTAAATTAAATTAATTTTCCGATGTTTGCATTTCATGGATAAACTCTACTTTATTATTTTATTAGTTATCTTGCTGCATAACAAATTAACCTGAAACATATTGGCTTAAACTACACATATTTGTTATCTCATGGTTTCTGTGGGATAAAGAGTCTTGGGGTGATTTGGGTAGCTTCTTTGCTTTAGGGCCTTTCACAGTGTTGCAGTTAAGTTGTTGGCCAGGGCTGTGTTCTCATATGTAGGCTTGATGAGAGAAGGATCTGCTTATAAGCTCACTCCTGGGGTTGTTGGCAGAATTTAGTTCTCGACAGGTTGTTAGACTAATACTTTAGTTCCTCAGGTGTTATCTAGAGGACTCTCTTGGTTCTTTGCCTCCACATTTGGTCTCTCCATGGGTTATTTCACAGAATTACAGCTTGCTTCATCAAAGTGAGCAAGCAAAAGTGAAAGAGAGCTGTGAAGTAAGATAGAGATTATTTTCTTATAGCCAAATCTTCAGAGTGACAGCCTGTCATGTCTACAACATTCTCTTTGTTAGAAACGAGATTTAGCCTCCCCACCCCCACAGGAACTGGATTACACATGGGTGTGAATGCCTCCTACCACAATCATGATACATTATTCTTTTTATGTATTATTGAGTTAGATTTTTAAAAATTTATGTGGAATTTTGTACCCATGTTTTTGAAGTCTGTAGTTTTCTTATAATGTCTTTGTGTTGTTTCCTATCAAGATAATTCTGGTCTCAGAATGAGATGGAAAGTATTTCCTTTTCTTCAGTTTTCTGGAAAATTTTGTTTGGAATTGGTATTTCCTTCTGCATTTGGGAAAATTTGATGAAGCCATCTGTGCTATAGTTTTATTTATTTTCATATATTTCAGGTAAAGTTTTCAACTGCATATTCAACTTGTCTAATAGTTATAGGTCTATTCTGGTTTTCTCTCTCTGAGTGTTTCTTTGAACAAATTTTTCCATTTCATCTACATTGTCAAAGTTATTTGCATAATGTTCATAATGTCCTTTTAAGATGTATACAATCTGTAGCAATGTTCCCTCTTTCATTCTTTTTTTTTTTTAATTTTTTTTTAAGATTTTATTTATTTGATAGAGACACAGCGAGAGAGGGAACACCAGCAGGGGGCGTGGGAGAGGGAGAAGCAGGCTTTCCCCCTGAGCAGGGAGCCCAATGTAGGCCTGGATCCCAGGACCCTGAGATCATGACCTGAGCTGAAGGCAGATGCTTAATGACTGAGCCACACCTGCGCCCCCTGCCCCTTCATTCTCTGATATTAGTTAGCCTTGGGTGTTTTCTGTTTCCTTATTGCCTGGCCAAAAGTGACCAATTTTATTGATTTTTCTCAAAGAACCAGATTGGGATTTTCCTCTTTAGTTTTTTTTCTTCTTTTTCTTCTTTTTTGATTCTTTGATTTCTGCTCTGATGATTTACTTCTTCCGCTTACACTGGATTAATATGCTGTATTTTTTTATGGTTTCTTGGAAATCAATAACCTCAGCTTCCACTCTTAAGTACTGCTTGATGGCATCTCATAGTGGCATGTTGTGTTTTCATTTTCATTCAGTTCAAAATTACTAATTTCCCTTTTGATTTCTTCTTTCATTCATGGATTGTTTGCAACTGAGTTATTTAATTTCCAGGTGTTTGGGATTTTCTAGAGATCTTTCTTACTGATTTCCATTCTGTTCCAGCATATGGTTTTGTTTTATATGACTTTGAATCCTTTGATAAGTATCGAAACTTGGTTTTTGGTCCCAAATACGATCTGTTCTATAGGCACTTGAATGTGTATTCTGCTGTTATTTTGGAGTGTCTTAGTATGGTCAATGTGGTTGATAGTGTCAGTAGAGTCTTCTATATCCTTACTTGTTTTTTGTCTTGTATTAGTAATTATTGGGATGGAATTATTGAAATCTCTGGCTGTGGATTTGTCTATTTTTCTTTGCATTTCTATCAGATTTTATTCTCTACTTTGAATCTCTGTTATTATTTTTTTAAGATTTTATTTATTTGACACAGAGAGAGATCACAAGTAGGCAGAGAGGCAGGCAGAGAGAGAGGAGGAAGCTGGCCCCCTGCTGAGCAGAGCCCCCCCCCCCCCCTGTGCAGGGGTTCCATCCCAGGACCCTGAGATCATGACCCAAGCTGAACGCAGAGGCTTAATCCACTGAGCCACCCAGGTGCCTCTTGAATCTCTGTTATTAGGTGTAAATGTTTAGGGTTATGTTGTCATGATGAATGAACATTTTTTTCATTATGGAATGATCTTTGCCTCTGGCAGTATTCTTTGTTAAAAAAATCTATTTTTTCTTGGGCGCCTGGGTGGCTCAGTGGGTTAAAGCCTCTGCTTTCGGCTCAGGTCATGATCTCAGGG